>KE153474.1:349889-361210 GCA_000411095.1 Aethionema arabicum
TAATAAAGAACAAGACGTGGGTGTGAGATAAGAAACGAAAAAGAGTTAAACCCATAGGTTTAAATTGGATTTATAAGTTTGAGAGGAATGTGGAGCTGAAAAAACCTAAAGAATATTCAGATGGAAAGTATGTTGAGAACGAACAAGTGGAAGACGAGCATGTTTCCGTAAGTGAGCAAAAAGCGGACATGAGAGATCTCATTGGGGTAAATGATTTGGTTGAAAAAATTACTTCAAGATTAGGAGGGAGAATGATGACTGTGAATGATTTGGTTGAAGAGATTATTTCAAGCTTAGGAGGGGAATGAAGACTTAAGCTTGAAGATAGCTTAAGATTAGTAATTATCTTAATCGAGATATGATTAAGATAAAAGATAAGATCAAATATATTTAGGAGTTATCTAAATATATGTGTTAGATAAGAGATAAGATCAAATATATTTAGGAGTTATCTAAATATATATGTTAGAGATAAGTGTTAATATTTAGGAGATATCTAAATATTTTTTTTAGTAGGATTAGGATTAATATTTTCCTATATAAGGGATGTCAAGATGTGACATAACTTATGAGTTTATGAGATTTGAGAGAGTTTAAGGTTTGAGTAATTTTCCTTGGAGAAATAAAGAGAGTAATTCTTTATATGTGTGTTCTCAAAAGGCGTTAACTCCAACAGATTCCAGTTGGCAAACTCTTAGAGACATAAAACCAATTACTCGGTTAGCATTCGGTAAAACCGAGTTAGATCGTTACAAATTAGTTTGGTTATATAACTCTAATCGCTACAATTCCGACATTTTGAGTCCAGACAATGGAACTACAAAATGTGAGATTTTTGAGTTTAAGTCAAACACTTGGAGATATTTAGTTTCTACTCCAAATTATCCGATTTTCGATGATCAAAAACCGGTTTTTATAGATGAATCGGTTTATTGGGTTACAGAACGAAACAACAATATAGAAACAAAAGTGATAGTTTTGGATCTTCGTACCGAAACTTTTAGATTGATGTCTAAAATTCCGGTTTCAAGATCACATCCTGATCATATCGATATGTGTAATCTAAATGGTGAGTTATGTATATCGAAAAGGATAAATAAGAGAATGAAACAAGTGTTATGGATTTATGAATCATTAGATGATACATGGAGGATGATTTATAAGATAGATTTGTTTTGTTGTACTTCTTGGTTAGGTTACGGTATTGGTTTGGGCTGGCCTCGTAGGAATGTGTTTAGACCATCTACACCTCTTGGGATCTGCAAAGAGAAGAAGATAATATTACTCTCACATCGCTATGCGCATGGTCTTATTAAATATGAGC
This sequence comes from Aethionema arabicum, assembly GCA_000411095.1. Lineage (NCBI taxonomy): Eukaryota > Viridiplantae > Streptophyta > Magnoliopsida > Brassicales > Brassicaceae > Aethionema > Aethionema arabicum. Next base: position 351,214 of record KE153474.1, read on the forward strand.
CGAAAATAAAACCTTCTATTTTGTTTCATGACACTACATATTCTCAAAAAATTGTTTCATATTTTCCTACTTTGATATCTCATGTATAATCACAGAGAGTTTGTAAGTTTTCCTTTTTTTAAAAAAATTTCATAAATTGGATTTTTTTAATTTTATTTTGTAAAGTCTTATTCGCTTGAGTCATGGTTATCTCACTAATTTTATTTTTATTTCTATTATATAGCGAATTTATTTTTATTTTTAAATAAAAATACTAAATTTTAAATACAAATCATTTAAAAACGCCCTTTAAAACAATGTACCTTAGGTAATGATAAATTAATTATGTTGAGTAAAAAAAACGCCCTTTAAAATCGATACTAATCTTAAATGATCATAAACAATTAAAGTTTATCTAACTAAATAAAAATTTTAAATATATTTTTAATATAATCATATGAATTCAATACACATTTTTAGTTTTAAACGATCAATTTCTATATAAATTTAAATAAATATTCATAATAGTACTACTTTTTTCGCTTAAATAATAATTCTAAAGTTATCTACTGTATTTTTAAAATTTAGGATACTAACCAAATTAATATATTTATTAATACCTTTTTTAATTAAGTAATTACCTAAAATGCCTTAATTCAAGCATTTTTTGTAAATTTGTCATTTGTGTGAGGGTTTACCAATTATACCTTTGAATCTATTGTTATGGTATTTTTACAACAAAAAAAAAATCTTGAATGAAGATATTTTTAAAAATCAATTATGCAAAATGCCCTAATTCAATACGTTTTTGCAAATTTGTCATAAAATGTGAAGGTATACCATTTATAATGTTCGGTATAATGTTAGTGCACTTTTACAAAAAAGCTTGAATGGGGACATTTATTTTTGTATTATTTTTTTATTTAGTTATCTTTTATTTTTATAAGCTAGAACAATCTCTATTATACTATTTGGGGAGTATAAAATTAAAATTACCTTTAAAATGATTTATTTACTTTCATGCCATTAAAACATAGAAAAAAATTTATTTGCTTTAAAAGATAAATAAAGGTAAAATTGTCACAATTTCATAAATTGGCTCATTAATAGTGGAATAAAGTCAACTCTTTCAAAGGGCACTCTTATTTGCATAAAACCAAAATATATATAACATCGTAAATATTATTTTACATTTATGTTTTGATTAATTGTAATTAATTTTCCTGTTTATTAATTTTGTAAATTAAAATTATATATAAATATATTTTTCACAAATAAATATATTTTTTGTAAAGTTGTATTTTAACAAAATTTAAAAATAGATCTTTTGAATTTTATATGGCCAACAAAATTAACTTAAATTTGTAATTTGTTTTAAAAAAACTATAAATAATTATAACCTTGAAATTATTTTAAATTTTAATTTTTTTAATCTAATTTTTAAAGTTTGTTTAAACCATTCTTTCAAATTTATCGTTAAATTTTAATCTCTTTATATTATTTGAAAAGCGGTTTTAAAAACAACATTTGGTTGTAAATTATGTCACTAAAAAACTAATTTCTAGAAAAAATATTGAAACGCTATTTATTTAAATTTTATATTTATCAATAAATCTATATTATAATTCATTATATTATATTACAAAATATTAATTATTTATTTGTGTTTCGCTATAACCATACTAATATATATATATATATATATAATTTTATATTACAATAAAAATTACGTCAATTTCTATTATTATAATTATTATTTTTAAAAAATTTAAAATACGTCAATTTATTTAAATCTTAACTTAAAGCGAAGAAGATGATCATAACTACTATTGTATCTTAACTTAAATTTTCTCTCTCGAAAATGCAAATTTTGTTGAAATGAGTTGATAGAGAGAGAAAAAAAGAAAGATTTGATTTTTTTTCATTTGATTTTTTTTTAATAAAATGATATATTGTCATTGAATAAATTTCGATACAAAATTGAGGTTTGCCTCGTAAAAACCTATCTAATAAAATTCAGTAGAACAAAAGTTGTTTAGGGAAAAAAATGCAATCCAATATAATAAAAATTATTTTTAGTCAAGAAACCAAAATTCTTCAACGGTTTGAAGTAGATACCAGTCTTCCAAATTTCTTTAAGAAGTCTCCAACGTATGCATTTTCGTAGGCTTCCACACCACTTGTACAACCTATACAACAATTTTCAAACGCAATAAAAAAATCTATTAAGAAGTCCAACGAAAATCAAAATTCTCATTACAAATAAAATACAAAGCGAAAGAAAAACAATACAATAACTAAAAACATTTGAAAAATTACAAATAATAAAACTTAACGATAAAACTCCAAACAATAAGCTTAATTTATCACACACCTTTCTAAGATATGTCTTTTATACGAAAGACTTACATCTCATAGAATTTCAAAACACAATAAATTATGAAAAAATACCAAAAAAAATTAATTTATATTTGTTACTTGAATGATTTTGCTTACTTGCAAAAATCATTGATATTAAAATTGAACTTACTAGAAAAGTATGCAAACTTTTGAAAATATAGACTTTCTTCGTATTTGAGTATATAAACTTTTAGAAACTATATATTTTTCGTATTTGAGTATACAAACTTTTGAAAGAGAGATTTTATAGATTAAGTTATTTAAGAATATAATAAACTTTTTTCATATTAACATATATAATTATAAAATATTTACTTTACTTAATTGTATATATATATAGAAAATTTATTTCTACTTAATATGTTTTTCTTTTTCAAATTTTTAACTTTATATCTAGCTAATTATTGATCTGTGCATTGTATGTTCACTTTCATGATAATCAAATTATATAATGTAATTTTATAATTATATTCAAATTAATTTTAAACCAATAATATATAAATAGTATAAACATTTATTAAGCTTCTAAATANGAATTAAAAATTATAATTTATATTTATTTATAATATTAAAAAAACATATATTAGTTTAGTTTTAAGCAATATCAATCCAACGTTTTTAGTGGCGCTAAGCGACTTTAGAAAACATGCATGCTCTTATCATACACTAGTACGTTTGTAGGGTTTTTTTTTGTAATTTATTACTATATGTTTATATCTTTTATGTTTTGTCGTAATATTATAATTATATTAGAAATAAATTTTTAATCCTAATATTATAAAATTGAGAGAAATTATTTTTTAAATACAAAAACATATGCATAAAATAATTTCAAAATAATGTGACTTATTTAATTAAAAAATTTTGACAAATAATAAAATTATGTCATCTCTAAATTAATAGATTAATTTTTAATATAGATAAAAATTAATAAATTATTTTAAAATAATATTTACTCCGCATTATATGATGCAGGACAATCTCTAGTTTTATAATATATAACATGAAAAATGAGTTGTATAAAATTTAATTTGTATCAAATAAAACAAAAACCATTAATTATTTAAAATATGAAATACCGTAAAGATATTTTAAATATGTATTTTGTATATTTTCTATAATATGGAAACAAAACTAATTGACGTAATAGTGTTTTTTTTTTGGAAAAAAATAAATTTGTATATTTTGTATTTAATTAATATTAACAAATGGGAGGTCGAAACTGTCAAAAACTGCTGTAACAACATCCTTATGATTAGTTAACTTATTGCAACGAGAAAATATTAGAACGAAACATTAAAATATTTTGTTTGGACCGAATTTGGTTTGCAATACGATTAACCATAAACAAATTTTATTTTGACAAACTAAACACCTAATTTTAACCAAAATCTACTTGAAAAACATTTTATTCATCACCAATGTGCACATAGTCACAAATCTAGTTCCATCCGAGAATTTTTCCAATCATCCACAAAAAAAAATCATTGATTATTTATAAATTAGAAAAATAAACAAATGATCCAATATTGCAATCATACTCAACCGAGTTATGAATAAAGAAAAAATCGATCTAAGATCGAAAAACATCGATAGAGGATTTCAAAGAAGATCAACGTACAATAAATTGTAAAATTATAGAAAAATAAACAATTAAATTCAAGAATATTCTCGAAAATAACATATTATAGCTTCATATGATCATATATATAACATAAACAAAGCATCCAACTAATATAGAACAAATTCATAAACTATGCAAATTATCTTAATGGATGGTTTAACATAGATATTCATAAAGAAATTTATCTCCCATATTATACGGAATAATTTCTAGTTATATTTGTATAAAATGAGAAAAAAAAATCATAAACATAAAACATAATAGGGGGATTTACAAAAATAGCACTTTAATGAGCTTTTTAGCAAAAATGACACTGAAATGACATTTATTACAAAAATGTCATTTTGGATTCCTAGATGGACAACAATACCCTTTTATGTCATTTAATTATTAAAATTATTAACCGTATGTAAACTGTATGTAAACCGTATATAAACTGTATGTAAACCGTATATAAACTGTATGTAAACCGTATGTAAACTGTATGTAAACCGTATGTAAACTGTATGTAAACTGTATGTAAACTGTATGTAAACCGTATGTAAACCGTATGTAAACTGTATGTAAACCGTATGTAAACTGTATGTAAACAAGGATATTATGGTCCATTCATTTGGAAGGGAAAGAAGGGTGCTAAAAATGAAAATATATAATAAAATCAAAGGATCAAAAACCAATTTTCTGTGTTATTGTCATTTACCATTACATGTGTTCTTATACAATGATTCTAAGCTCGTATCTTTTCAAAAATGGAAACTCAATCACTTTTGGCTGATGTCGTGGACTCTCACTGATTTGGTGGAGTTTCCTTATTTGACATTGAACCTTAAACACCGAACCAATTGCTTGGGCCAACCGAACCGATTGCTTGGCCCAACACCCTCCCTCAAGTTGGAGCATACAGATTTTGGATGCCCAACTTGTCACGAAACGCCATAAACCCATCACGTCCAAGAGGTTTAGTTAAGATATCTGTCAACTAAGCAGCGCTACCAACATGACGAGGAAGGATGGTGCCTTGAACAATTTCATCACGGATATAGTGGCAGTCAATCTCAATGTGTTTTGTCCGCTCGTGAAACACTGGATTGGTCGCGATGTGTATCGCAGATTGACTATCACAACACATAACCATAGGTTGGTTATGAGAAATTCCCAAGGTCGAGAGCAGCTGCTTGAGCCATTTCAACTCAGAAGTAAGGTGCGACATGGCACGATACTCAGCTTCGGCGGAGGATTTGCTGACCGTAGGTTGTTTCTTGGTCTTCCAAGAAATAGGTGAAGTCCCAAGTTGGATCTGTAACGGACTTATGCGTTAAGGGACAGCTGGCATAGTCGGAGTCACACCAACCAGTAAGCTGCAAATCGCCTGTTCTACGAAGAAAGATTCCTTGACCAGGATCAGTTTTAAGATAGCGAACGACCCGAAGTGCAGCATTCCAATGATCTTCTCGTGGAGCCTGCATAAATTGAGCCAAGGTATGCACAGCAAAGGACAAATCAGGCCGAGTAACAGCTAGATAGATTAAGCGCCCCACTAAACGACGATATCTGTGAGGATCAGGGAGAAGCAATGATGTGGAGACAGCTAGGTGATGATTCTGTTCCAACGGAAAAGTAGTAGGCTTGGCGCCTAATAACCCAGTTTCAGCAATAATATCCAAAGCATATTTACGTTGACTGGGATACAATCCGGAGGCATTTCTGGCGACTTCAATACCCACAAAATATTTTAAAACCCCAAGATCTTTCATATGAAAACAAGAAGCCAGATAAGTCTTGAATTCTTTGGTAGCTGAAGGTGAATTTCCAGTGATAATCAAATCGTCGACATATATAAGAATATGAATTCTGACATCTGTAGCCACGAAGGTGAAAAGTGAGTAATCGGCCAAAGATTGTTGAAATCCATATGTTTTTAATGCCGTAGTTAGTTTTTCAAACCAGCACCTAGGAGCTTGTTTCAAGCCGTATAAAGCTTTACTGAGTCGACAGACCTTGTTGGGATACACAGCTTCAAATCCGGGAGGAAGTTTCATGTATACCACTTCTTGTAAGTCCCCATGTAAGAAAGCGTTGTGAACATCCATTTGGTGAATTTCTCAGTCTTGTTTTGCAGCGGTATCAAGGAATAATCGAACAGTCCCCATTTTTGCAACCGGTGCGAAAGTTTCGCCGTAGTCTTCACCTTCTCGTTGTCGATTTCCCATTGTAACAAGCCGCGCTTTGTACCGTTCTACTGATCCATCTGACTTACGTTTGATTTTATACACCCATTGACTTCCTATTGCTCTTTTGCCGGAAGGTAAGTCTTCAATTGTCCAAGTGTGATTATTCTCCTGAGCTGAAATTCCAGTACTCATTGCATCTCTCCAACGTTGATCTAACACAGCAGAATTATATGATTTGGGTTCTCGAGAAGCAGTATGTGCTGCCACATAAGCCTTGTGTGTAGCAGACAATCGCCGAAGACTATCACTCATAGAGAGAGGATACATGGCCGAAGGAGAAGCTTGATTCTCGGGCTGACACAAAGCACGATTAACTACATAATCTCTTAACATCACAGGAGTTGTTCCCCGACGTGTGCTAATCCGGCGCAAGGGCTCGGGATCGGAGGCTGTTGGTGGAACCATATCAGCCACCTGTGTCGGAGAGGAGAGCAACGGCTCAGTGGAGAGAAGATCTGGTGGCGCCAAAACGGGGTTAGAGGCCATCATATCCTGCGCGAAAACTGGAGAAGAAGAGACGCGCGGAGAAGCTGCATCGGTAGTCGTCGGTGCCGTGTCAATGTCGGCGACGGTATGAGTCACGGGAGAAGGTGGAGTTATGTCATTAGGAGAAGAAGTGGGTAATGGGCTTGAAGTCATGTATGGGCTTAATTGTTTGTGACCAAAATCAGCTTCTTCTCCCTCCGTATGTTGCTGAACCGAAGATGCAAATGGAAAATCTGACTCGGAGAAGACAACATCACGAGATACAAAAAATTGACAAGCATCAAGATCGTACAAGCGCCAACCTTTTTGGCCTTGAGGATACCCCACAAACGCACACCGGCGACTCCTCTCAACAAATTTATCACCGCCACGGTGAAGATTATGTGCATAACACAAACTTCCAAACACACGGAAACGACCGAATTGCGGAAGCTTATTATGTAGAAGTTCATAAGGTGTCAAATTGTTCAAAATAGGAGTCGGAGTACGATTAATCAAATATGCCGCTGTAAGTACACATTCTCCCCAAAACTCAATCGGAAGACTTGCTTGAAATCTCAATGCTCGGGCTACATTAAGAATATGTCTATGCTTGCGTTCAACTCGACCATTCTGTTCAGGTGTGGACACGCAAGAGCGTTCATGAAGCACACCTATCTCTTGAAAGAATTTTGCTAGACTCAGAAATTCTGAACCATTGTCACTTCTTACGGTTTTAACCTTTGTAGTAAATTGTCGCTCAATTAAAGCAAAGAAATTCTTTAGCTGTATGGGTGCTTCACGTTTATCATTTAACAAATACACCCAAGTTGCACGTGAATAATCATCGACTATAGTTAAAAAATACCGAGCTCCTGAATGAGATTGGATTCGATAAGGACCCCAAAGATCACAATGAATTAACTCAAAAATTCTCATAGTTTTATTTGTACTCTTTGGAAAAGAATTTCGCGTTTGTTTAGCGCGGAGACAAACATCACACGCCTTATTCAAATTTGTTGATGAAACAGAAACTGAAATTTCAGGAACTAAACCCACTATTCTTGCAGAAGGATGACCCATACGCTTATGCCACAAATCATATTTGGAGTCTTCTTTCGTGGAAGCGTAAGCTGCGGTTTTCGTACTGCAAAAGTGAAATGTTCCACCAACACGTTTACCACTCCCAATCACCATCCTCGAAGTGCGGTCCTGCACCACAAGGAAGTGTTCAGCCATTTGTATAACACAATCATTCTCAGCCATCAATTGTCCAATTGAAATAAGATCAGATTGAAACTCTTCCACAACGTATACAGATTTCATAACTAAGGCTGAACCTAAACGTATTGTGCCTTCTTTAACTGATATGCGTTCTCTACCATCAGCTAAAATAACCACAATAGGATCCATATCTCTAACGTTGGTGAGAAGCTCAAAATTGTCTGTCAAATGATGAGAGACACCTGTATCCATTATCCAAGAAGAAGAGAAAGTCTTACCAGACAATTTTTCAGTTCCAGTTTCATGTTTGGTGTTCAACATACGTTTGAGAGAGTTCCATTGTTGCTCGGTGAATCCACTTACACCATCACGGTCCTTGTCTGTGATAACATGGTTAGCCATTGTTTTGCCTTCACAACTTGGTACAAACACATTATTCGCATAAGCCATAGCTCCACATCCTCTTCCGCCACCCGAGAAAGCACCCCCACGACCGCGATTCTGAACAGATCTGCTACGAGGCCTGTCTCCCCACCATTCGGGATACCCGATTACCGCATAACAACTCTCTGAGGAATGTCCACTTCGGTTACAGTGCTTACAAAACAACCCTTTCTCATCACTTCTTGTCTGATTGGAGCGAGGTTTCATTTGAGCAGCAAAAGCAAAGACTTCAGATTGTTCCTCCACTAGTTTGGTACCGTTTTGAATAAGATCCTCTTCTTGTCTCACAATATTGTAAACCTCTTCTAAAGGCTGTACCGGAATCCTTGAAACAAGACTCGACCTTACGGTGCGAAACAAAGTATCATCAAGCCCTGACAGAAATTCATGTACTTTGTCCTATTCTCTATCTTTTTCTTGAAGTTCTGTCAGATTACAAATACATTGTCCGCACTTGCAGACACGTAATGGGCGAAAACTAGCCATACTATCCCAGATTTTGGTGAGTTTCCCGTAGTAATTTTCAACTGTAAGTCTACGTTGTTTGCACCCTGCTAATTCTGACTTCAGCTGCTGAAGTTTGGGGCCGTTCATGATGGAAAACCGTTTCTTCAAGTGATCCCACAGATCCTTTGCAACATCCCTATGAGAAACATTGGATTTCAGAACTGGATCAATACTCATTTTGATCCAAGACACGAGCAATGCCTGAATAGTCCACCAATCCTCCAAATCTGGAGAGTTTTCAGCAGGTCGTTGTATTGTGCCGTCCAGAAATCCGAATTTCTTTCTTGAACACAAAGCTGTCTTCATGCCGCAAGCCCACTCATCATAATTATTGCCTTTCAGCAATGGATACGAGATTATCGCGCCGGGATTGTCGGCGGAGGTCAGATCGTAAGGAGAGATTGTCCTTCTCACCTCTACTGTCGTGGTCGTGGTCGGAGTCGGGTTCAAAGTTGGAGTCGGGTTCAGTGTCGGAGTCGGGTTCAAGGTCGGAGTCGGGGTCGGAATCGTCTGGTCATCTGCCATCGTTGGTCTTCTTGCGTTACTGAGAGAAAAACAAATTTGATATTTCACGCTCTGATACCATAATAAAATCAAAGGATCAGAAACCAATTTTCTGTGTTATTGTCATTTACCATTACATGTGTTCTTATACAATGATTCTAAGCTCGTATCTTTTCAAAAATGGAAACTCAATCACTTTTGGCTGATTTCGTGGACTCTCGCTGATTTGGTGGAGTTTCCTTATTTGACATTGAACCTTAAACACCGAACCAATTGCTTGGGCCAACCGAACCGATTGCTTGACCCAACAATATAGCACTTTGAGATGTCATTTTTGACAATTCCTCAATATAATATTATCTGTTTCTTGAAAACTTTTTAACTATGCGAAGGATGAATGAAGATTCCATGTTTTTCTCTCCATTCACGTTGAAAAAAAAATGAATAGTTTAGAAACTCTTATAAAAATAAGGGAAAAATAATGAAAAGCTCTTATAAAAATCTGTTTATTTTGTTTCACCTCTTTAAAGTGGATGAATTATTGAATTCGACGAAAAAAATTTGTCATATAATTAAATAAAAAAATATTTTAGAAATTACTAATATATACAAAAAAAAA
>KE153476.1:9683-19698 GCA_000411095.1 Aethionema arabicum
TATTTAGATTGATTATTGTTATAGATCCAGTTTCAAGTGGGTCAACGGATTCGAATCGGGTCTTGGGCGGGTTTTGGTGGTTGGGTCATGTAAATAACTCCAACTCTTTAGGGTTTTTTGTAAATGACCATATTTCTCAATTAAAAAATAAATACAGATAATTGTTTATTTAAGGTCAAAGTCAAGAGAGTTATACAGCCTTTGACAAGCCAAGAGAGAGCAATCCAGCAATTGATCCAGGACTTCAACATAGTATGTTCAATTTTATTCTTCTTTATCAATTTTATTGAAATTGGAATCTTGGAAACTGGAGTTATCTACAAAGGAACATGTCTTGATTTGGTATCTGTACAGTTTTGATAGGAACAGGGATAGGAACAGGACATTTATATCTTATTTTGATCATGTTGGCTGCTATTTCAAGCTTGCTTTCTTATATGCTCTGTAATGGAAGTTAGCAGTTTTTTAGGGTTCTTGAGTTTATTAGTAACCATTATTTTCTTCTTGGTGTCTGTTTTTGACTCAGATAAAACACAATGTAAGTAATTCCACTTACAGGTTAACTTAAAGCAGACAATTTTTTGTAGTTTTGCTTATAGATTTAGTATTTTGCTTTCGAAGTTTGGTTAGTAATCTCAAGCATGTTCTGTTTTTTTTGTAGTTGGAAAAGCATTTGCAGCTGCTACTGTTATCATCTTTGGTTCAACTACTTTAGTTTTTGGAACAGCAGCTTCAAATTTAGACATGCATAATGTAAGTTTCCAGATCTCTCAATGTTTTTTTTGAACTTAAATTATCATCATCTTCTTGATTGTTTTACTCTATTTCTTGGTCTATATGGTATAGGCTGACGCTATAAAAAGGAATGGTAAAGATCTTTTTAAGCCAAAATAGGAGCCAATAAAGGAACAAGTGCACCCTTTAAGAACTTGGGTAATGTCAAAAGAATGCTATAGAGGTTCTTTAAGTATTTAAACCCTAAAAAGATTGTAACTTTTGCAGGTGGAAAACATGTCAAAGAAGTGGCATATTGAAAATGAAGATGGTATGAAAGAGAAGTTACCAATTTTAAAGGAACTTACAAAAATTCCGGGTCCTAAATCTTAGAAGTATAATGTGTTATTAAATTAACAGAGAAAAGTTTAAACAAGAATGTATATGTAAGATAGAATAAGATGTTTGGTAATATCAGATTTCTTCTTTGAGATGTATAAGAAGTTTCAATATTGTTGTGAATGATGTATTAATTGGGTCAAATGTTAAACAGCTTGATGAATAACACTGGTCTGTATGAAGTAATAACTTTTCCAATCGCCACTCCAAACAACACTCCAGGTACATAACCTATTACTACTGCTTTCCCGTTCAATACTTGTTCTTCTTCCAACATCTTTTGCTCTTGTATTTGTGTTGTCTTTTCCTCTGAGCATTTCTCTACAAGAGGAGGACCACAAAGATCGATATTCTCTTCAAAGGAAGATTCAGATTGTCCTAAAAACTGGGCACTCTGTGGTATTTTCCCTCTGAGTTTGTTATGAGACATGTCAATGTATCCCAAGAAAGTAAGAGTTGCTAGCTCTTGAGGAATTTGTCCGGAAAGTTGATTTCGAGATATGTCTAGTGACTCAAGCTTGGTGAGATTGGCTAAAGACGATGGAATCTGGCCTCTGAAACTGTTATTAGATAAGTTTAACACATAAAGCGACTTCAAGACACCTATGGATTCTGGAATCTGTCCTTCAAATCTGTTTCCAGAGAAATCAATGGATGTGTAAATGACTGAGATCTTCTGCAGCTTTATGTTTTGTCCTTTGTTTGTTAAATACATGGAAGGTTGATACCAAGGCCAGTCATGACTTCCCATGTAGACCGACCAACGATCACCTTTTGGGATACTACTAACCAAGGCTTCACTCCAGTTCACAAAGTAATCTGAAGGTAACCTTCCAGTAAAACCGTTACACGATATGTCAAGTATCCGTAGCTTGGGAAATGGCATATGGTCTTGGTCTTGAGAAGCAGATATAGGACCATGGAATCTGTTTGTTCTTAGGACAATGACTTGTAGATTTGGCAAAGGCTTAAGCCAAAAAGGAAAAGTATCAAAGATTCTATTATTCTCTACATTAAGAATCTCTAAGCTATGGCAATTTCCAAGAGACTTTGGAAGCTTTCCGGTTATTTGATTGTATCCAATGTCAAGAGTTGTTAGTGAGCGATTTCTACAGAATACATCAGGAAGATCTCCAAAGATATTGTTGTTACGAAGAATTATTGTTGTTAAAGACTGAGTAGACAAGCATCCAGGAAGTGGAGAACTGAAACTATTGTTTGATAGATCAAGGATACTTAGAGAGCTGAGATTGCATAATGAAAGAGGTAAGTCTCCACTGAAATGATTATTTGATGCAAACAAGAACTCTGTTCTTGGTGGAATAACAGGAAATGGTCCTTGAAAAGCATTTGAGCTCAGATCTAACAAGAGAAGCTGAGAAGAAGTTAGGAGAATCTCTGGAAAATCTTCAAAACCGTTAAGGGAATTATGAGAGAGACTCAACTCTTTCAAAGAAGGAAGCTTCCATAGCCACTCAGGTACTTTTCCTTGGATTCTGTTCTTTGAAATATCTAACTTGCGCAAATTCTTTAGTGTCTTGAGAGATTTTGGGAACTCGAGGATTTTACAGCTTGACAAATCCAATTCAATCAACTTGGTTGGTAGAGCAAGATCTGAAAAGGTACTAAACCTTGAAATACTATTCCCAGAAAGATCCAAATACTCGAGAGAGTTTAATGGCAAGAAACCAATGTTGATTGGATAGATTAAGTTGAGAAAAGACAAATCCAGATGTGTAAGGTTGGATAACTTAGAGATGGGTTTCAATATTCGACCACTAAAAAGGTTTTCCCCAAGGTACAATCTCACAAGATTAGATGATACAAAAGAAGAATCAAGATCAAAAGGGTCACTTAAATGGTTTACAGTCAAATCAAGAACTGACAAGAAAGGCATGGCCGTAAACAAAGAGAAAGGAATGGCTCCAGAGAAGTGATTAAAAGAAAGGTCTAGATAAGAAAGATTTGTTAGATTCTGCACAAGAGGAAACTCACCAGTAAATTCGTTATGTGAAAGATCCAAGTAAGTTAACTGGGTTAGATTACTACTGATCAAGTTTGGAACTTTTCCTGTAAACCCAGTATGGTGAAGAAGCAAGAACTCTAAACTACTAAGTTTGCTAAATTCAGTAGGAAATAAAGAGGAAGAGAAATCATTATAAGAGAGATCAAGATACCTTAGTTTCTGGAATCTGAAAAGGTTACTATTAGGCTTAAGTGTACCACTTAGACATGAACTTCCGAGGTGTAGTTCGGTTACTGCACCGGTTTTGTTGTCGAAGATAACTCCAGGAAAGGAAGTGGTGTGTGTAGTCCAGGAGATTGTTACTTCATTGGTTGGTGTATATGCATACACACTTGGGTCACAGTAAAGAGATGGGAACTCATTTTTGAAAGCTAAAAGGATTTCTACTTCTACTTGGTCTGGTAATTAAAGAAACAAGAGTAGTAAGCAAGAGGAAGATGGTGAAGAGAAAGATACGTAACTGAAAACTTAATTTTTCCATAAATGGAGGAGAAAAGAAAGAGATCTTGTAGAAGTAAAATTGTTTTCATATTATTTGTATTTTCGTCACATTATGTAACGAACGATGATGGTGAGAGTCAACTCATTTGTTTTCACAAGTCTTCTAATTTTGTCGTTTCTAATTATTTCGGGAAGATATTCATTTCGATGAAATTGGTGTGTTTTTTCTTCGTTAGGTTGGATAATCGGTTAATTTTAGATTTTTTTGTTTTTCATATTTTTATTGGTAAATAACTAAATTTATGTATTATACACAAATTTAGCTAATTTCAAATATTAGAGGATATATATATATAATAAATAATTAATTAAATTGATTAATATTTATACAAAATTAAATTAAGGAAATTAGGTAATTTTATCAATTGGAGATATCGCAAAAACACCCCCAACTATGGTTTGAATCTCCGAAATAGAAATGGATGGTTGTGTTTGGCCCAATGGTTCGTAATCAAAAGTAGGCTCTCAAAACTATCAAAAAAAAATCTCATTCCATTTTAACAAAGAAAACGACATGAAGGGTGGATTTTGAAAAGGCAAATAATAGTATGAAACTGAAGGAACTTAGGCCAAGTGCACCAATAGTCTCTCATGTGAATCTTTAACACTTAAATTAATAAAAGAATAATTTTTTATAGAAAATGGTGAGAGATTATGACATGAATTTCTCAAATAAAATGGTGACACTAGCAGGACACCTAGGCTACTCAGGCATTCATTTAGTCGATCCCGAAGGGAAAAGTGGGGGATTGGCTCTGTTTTGGAAAGATACAGTGGAAATCAGAATTGAACACTCGTGCAAAATTATAATAGATGCAACAGCAAAATAGCAAGGGAAAATCCTAAACATGACTGGAGTTTATGGTGAACCAAACACACAGCTTAGAGAGCATGTGTGGGAAAAGTTAATGCGACTCCATGCAAGAAAACAAGGACCCTGGCTTCTCTGGGGAGACTTCAACGAAATCAAGTCCAATTCGGAAAAAAAAGGAGGAAATAAAAGGCCACAGAGATCATTTTCACATTTTAATACTATGATTGAAGCATGCGGACTTACTGATATTCACCACTCAAGGAACCCATATTCATGGTACGGCATAAGGGGAGGGGGGATTGTTCACTGTCGGCTCGACCGAGGACTAGTAAACGATGACTGGCTGTACCTATGGCCCATAACAGAACTGACATACTTACCTCGAGCTTTCTCTGATCACATCCCCATCCTTATCCAAATAGGAGGTGAACCTAAAAAGAAAAAGTCGCGGTTCAGATTCGATAATAGATGGGTAACAGAACCAGATTTCAAAGCCATAACAATAGATGGATGGAAAAAGGCTGAAGTTCCAACCCAGAAATTGGACGTAGAATAGCTTCATGTAGGGCAGCAATGGCAAAGTGGAAGCAAACATCTCGACAAAATTCAGCCGAAGAGATCCAACGGCTGGAAAAGGACATACATCAGCTCACTCATCAAGATAACTTCAGTCCAGCAACCCTACCGCAATTGAAAAGGGAATTAGCTCAAGCTCACCACAAGGAAGAAATCTTCTGGAAATAGAAAAGCAGAGTTACGTGGCTGCAAGAAGGAGATCGAAACACTCGGTTTTTCCATGCCTCCACAAAGAACAGAAGACTGAGCAATAGGATAACAAGACTAAGAGATCCCACCGGGAATCTCATCTATGATGAGCAAGAAATGGGGGCTATTGCGGGTCATTATTTCTCAACACTCTACAAAGCAGAAACATCACAGTGTGACCTATCAGCATGGGGACCATTTGAGCACAAAATCACAGAAGAGCAGAATGTTAGTCTAACCGAACCTGCAACTCGGGAGGAGGTGAGACAAGCAGTCCATGAGTTACATCCAGGGAAGAGCCTAGGTGCAGACAGAATAACATGACTCTTTTACCAGCACTTCTGGGAAGAAATAGGAACTGAAATCCACGGAATGGTCAACAACTTTCTCCGAGAAGGGGACCTGGAGCCAAAGATAAACATCACAGAAATTTGTCTAATACCAAAAAAAGATGGAGCACAAGACCTGGCAGATTTTAGGCCAATCAGCCTATGCAACCAAAGCTATAAGATCCTTTCAAAACTCTTGGCTAATAGACTAAAAAGAGTGCTACCTCAGTGTATCTCAGAGACACAGTCAGCCTTCGTAAGCAAGATATCTATAATGGACAATATCATGTTAAATCAAGAGTTGATCCATGCCTTAAACACCAACACTCAAATCTCAAAAGAATATTTGGCTAATAAGACAGACATGAGCAAAGCCTTTGACAGGTTAGAATGGCCTTACCTTGAAGAGGTAATGAGAGTTTGGGGTTTCTCATCAAAATGGATTTCCCTCATTATGACCTGCATAAAAACAGTAAGATATCAGATCCTCATTAATGGAATGCCACATGCAAACATTCACCCTTCAAGGGGAATCAGGCAAGGGGATCCTCTCTCCTCTTACCTCTTTTTATTATAGGAACAGAGTTCCTCATATACCAGCTAAAAAAGGCAGAAAAAGAGGGTCGAATTACTGGACTGTCAATCGCAAAAAAATGCTCCACCCATATCTCACCTTCTCTTTGCAGATGATAGCTTATTCTTCTACAAAGCAAAGATGAGCGAGATCACGGAAACAATGAATATCCTGCAAGATTACAGCAGATTGTCAGGCCAAAAGATAAATTATGATAAATCTAGTATCATATATGGCAAGAAAGTGGATGTAGCAACCAAAACAATGATCCACAATCAAACAAAAATATCACAAGAGGGTGGAAACGGCAAATATCTAGGGCTGCCTGAAAAGGTGGGCACCTCAAAAACGAGAATGCTGAACTATATACTTACGCGAATCAGCAGCAAAGTCAGAGGTTGGCAAAACAGGTTCTTGTCATTAGGAGGAAAATAGATTCTCCTCAAAGCAGTGATACAAGCTCTTCCGACTTACACAATGTCGGTTTTTAAAATTCCAAAAACCACCTGCAAAGAGATCACAAAATTAATGGCAGACTTCTGGTGGAGATCAAGCCAAGAAAGGAAAGGTATTCACTGGACAAATTGGAAAGCTTTATCACGGAGAAAACATGAAGGGGGTTTAGGATTCAGAGACCTAGAACAGTTTAACATTGCACTTTTAGGGAAACAAGTATGGAGAGTAATAAACAACCCGTCGTCACTTCTGGCCAAAACCCTCAAAGCAAAATACTTTAGGAACACTACGATTCTATAGGCTAGATTGGGTGGACGACCATCTTACCTTTGGCATAGTTTACTCTCATCTATACCCTTGATGAAAACAGGAATAAGAAGGAGAATTGGAACAGGTGACCACACCTCTATATGGCAGGACCAATGGTTGCCTACTCAGCCGGCTCGACCTCCGAGAAGTTGCTCCACCATACAAAATCAAAATCAAACTGTTAGCTCTCTGATAATCCAAGCTATAGGTGAGTGGCACCCAGGGAAATTGAGGCAAATGATACATGATGAAGACATTCCATGGATTAACAAGATATCCCCCTCACAGCTGAACACACAGGACACATATATCTGGACGCTGGAAAAAACAGGACAATACACCACGAGATCGGGTTTCTGGACACAAGTAGAAAGCAACATGGCAGCCCAAAGAAGGATAAACAACCCTATTCTAGCCCCTCTCTTTCAGCAGATATGGAGAATGGATACATCCCCCAAAATCCAGGACTTTATATGGAGAATAATGCAAAACTCTCTTGCTACAAGAGAAAACCTTCTCAAAAGGAAACTAGTCAAAAATGGTACCTGTCTATACTGCACCGACCAGCTAGAGTCGGTAAATCATCTGTTCTTCAACTGCTCGCATACAAAGCAAGTTTGGGCAATATCGGGCACAACAGGATCACAATTAGGAACTCAATGCTCCTCAATCTTCTCGAATCTAAGTCGCCTCCTCTGGCAGAATAACATGAATGCTGAATCACGCAACCGACAAGCCATCGTTCCATGGATCTTCTGGCGAATCTGGAAAGCGAGAAATGAAAAATTGTTTAGAGGAGCAGCTATCACAACGGAATTGATAATCAAACAGGCAAGAGAAGACTGTGAAGAATGGAAATCCTCTAAGGAAAAAAAGAAACCGGAACCGACGGTGGTAAGTCAAAGACAACTTCAGAATAGGTAGATCAGACAATCAGCAGTCTGGGAACCGCCCCTACCAGGAGAGCTCGTCTGTAACTCAGATGGATCATGGTCAGCACACAACTCATCGGGAGCAATTGGTTGGATCCTTAGAGATTCTCAAGGCAAGTTGATCTACTGGGGTAGCAAACGATTTCAGCATCTGGAATCAGCGCTCATATCTGAAGCAGAAGCCCTTTTATGGGTTGTTAAGAATGTGAATCGACTGAAATTCCAAAAAGTTACCTTCCTTGTGGATTGTCTAGATCTGTTTCTAGGTCTGAATCCGGCTAATCTGTGGCCATCATTAGCCACTTAGGCTCAGGCCATATGGTGATTAGGGACTGGATTCAACAAATTCACCATCAGACACACACCAAGAACTGCAAATCAAGCGGTAGATCTGGCTGCGAAACATGCACCGTCAATGACGAGCTTCATCGCTCATGTCTCCCCTTTAATTCCAGCTTTTTTAATTAATGTACTAAGTGTTTAAAAGCCCAACAACCTCCTCTTTTAGTTAATGAATTCTCTAGCGTTAAAAAAAAAGACTATAAAAATTTTTTTGAGAGACTTATATATATGACATGTCAAATTAGTATTGGACAATAATTAAAATATATTTTATTAAAAATTAATTAATTGAAAATCAAATAAAAAATAATTTTTTATTGCATGAGAGACTTACCTTGAGAGACCAACTGATGCGTATGGTCTTAGGGCATATGCATCAATGACCGTTTGAGGAAAGTCTCTCATGTTTAAATTAATAAAATAATAATAAAATAATATTTTTATAGAAAATGGTGAGAGATTTTGGTATGAGTCTCTCAAATGAGAGACTAGAAAAAATTATTGAAAAACTCATATCATATGTAGCATATTATTATTGGTCAATATATAAAATATATTTACTAAAAAAATAATTGAAAATCAAATAAAAATATAATTTTATATTGCATGAGAGACTAATAGGGAGGGACTCACTAATACCAGTAGTCTTACAAAAATTCTGTGACCTAAGTCTTAGAATTATAATGTGTTGTTATATGAACAGAGAAAAGTTTAAACAATAATGTGTATCAGTGTATATGTATTTGGAATAAAATGCTTAGTAAGATCAATTTTTTTTTTCTTTTCTGAAAAAGGTATAAAAAGAAAAATGATTTATAAAAAGATAAATGATTTATTGAGTGAATTGAGTTTTGTATGAATAAAGTTTAATGATTTAAGAGGATTTTATGGGTTCGTAATAAGCAATTCTTAAGAGTTGACTATTTTTAAATTTAAGATTTAAGAGTATTTGGTTTTAGTGATAAAACCTAAAATTTATTTTTAAACTATAAAATAATTTGTCATATGGTTTTTATCACAAGATTAAAAAAAATTGGGGTTTTTCTTACATTCCAAATTAATGAATTGATTTTTTTTAATTTGTATGTATTAAATTTTAAATATGTGTGTCATCTTTCTAGAACTTGTTGTTTCTAGTTATTATTAATAAGAATGATATATAAACTTTTAAAAGTCAGATAAAAGAACTAAATTATTTATTAAATATTAAGATAAATATGTGAGATTTAGAATAGTTTTTTTTATAATGGTTATTAATTGAGTAATTTTAAAACTACTTTTCTGATAATGATATATAAGTTATTTTATTCTATTTTATCCGATTTTTTTAATCTACAAAACAACTTTTCCAAAATTTTACCGATTAAATATTTTTAACGCGACATAAAAGATTATATATAAATAAAAAGCTACAATTTGCAGAAAAAAAAAAAGCTACAATTTTTTTTTTTGAAATCATGGTAATTAATAAAATGTACATTTGTTATTATTCCCTCGATGATAATCTTATTGTTTAAGAGATCTTGCCGTCCCATATCAAATGACGATTTTGTATCATCTACACGTTATGTGATGTTTATGATTTACCTAACCAAAGAAATAACTACTTTTTTTAAGATCTTTCCAAATTTAGTATCAAAATTCAAAGTACAGTAGAACCTTTATAAATTAATACTCGATAAATTAATAATCACTATAAATTAATAAATTCTCTCGGTCTCGAGTTGGGCCAGTGTAAAATTTGACCAAATTTAATAAATTAATAAGATAATATCTTTTTTTGAAATCCCTTTGTAAATATAGTCTCAATAATATCATAAATTAATAATTATGAATTATATATATATATATATA
>KE153476.1:19834-34766 GCA_000411095.1 Aethionema arabicum
TAGCATTTAAAACATTGATCTTACATGGGTCAGATTGTTCCACCTCATAGCCTTCTAATCTTTGACGGTAAAATCTTTTACGATAATGCATCTTAAAAGCTCTTATAATTCCAGCATCACATGGTTGAATTTTTTATGTCATGTTGGGCGGCAAAAAGAACAATTCAATATTTTGTAATCCTTCAATGATTTTTGGATGTGCTGGACAATTATCTACCAGAAACAAAATCCTTCTACCATGCATTTTCTTATCAAACCAACGAATATATTCTTCAAAAATCACACTTGTCATCCAAGCTCTTTTGTTGGCACGATAATGACAATTCAAATTATCCATATTGAAATTTTTGAAACAACGCCGTTTCGCAAATTTTCCAATAACCCACAAAGGAATTTTTTCAGAACCATCCTCATTGCAACAAATAACAATTGTCAGTCTTTCTTTATCTTGTTTTTTCCCTTCAAGTTGTTTTGTAGCAAGAGAATGATCAGCTTGTAGCCTATAAAACAAACCAGTTTCATCCATATTAAAAACATCTTTCATAGAAAACTGATTTATCTTTTTCCTTATAATTTCTAGTTGCTTTTCCATGTCTTGTATATCAACAGATCCACTCTCTCCAAAACGACGAAAGGATTTGATACCATGCCGTGACTTAAATTTTTCAAGCCAACCTTGTGAAAATTGGTGATCAGGATCTTGAGGGTATAGAAGTTTCATTGTCTTTCTCGCTTTCTCCAAAATTAGCTCTCCTGACAAGTTCACATGATCTTGATGTTGGAGAAACCATTCAAAAACAACTTTTTCCATATCTGGAAATTTTGCTTGCTTATGCCTCTTGGAAAGTCCTCCTGTTTCTAGATTAGTAGATAAATACTCAGCAGATCGTTTAAGTGTATTTGAAACCGTACCTTGACTAATTTTTAAGTGAAACTTATTTTCAAGCCACGACTGCAAATCCTTATGAGTGCATTCTATATTGTCTCTTTTGTACTCACATAATTCTTTATGTATTTTATCTCTCATTGTTGACTTTAAAACACCTTTTAGATGATGAGTCATCGTTACTTTTTGGTGTAGAAAAAAAATTATCAATGTGAAGAGAAGGTCAAATAACAAATATGAAAAAATACAACTATTCGACAAGTAAAGGACAATATATACAAAAATTGTACAAGACAAAAATGTAAATAAATTAGAAAATGGAAGTTAAGTATTCCATATAATTAAATGGAATATTTACAAAATAATGCATCAATGTTTTAGGAAAAATCTATAGATTTAAAATATTTCCTTTTTTATCGATTAATTTTATAAATTAATAATTATTAATTTATCGATAAATTAATATCTCGATAAATTAATAAATCTCTCCGGTCCCAACGTTATTAATTTATAGAGGTTTGACTGTATGTCTAATCCGATGATTTAATTAAAAATTTTGACTCATTATACAATAGAAAACTTGAGCACAGTCGACGTAAGATTACTTATTATATACAATAGAAATATAATTGTTAAAAAAAATATAAAAACTGAATTAAAAAAAATATAAAAACTGAATAAAAAAATATAAAAAGTAGATACGTTACTAAATCATTTTATTTACAAATTTCACTTTCACTGTCAAGGTCACAGGAAAAGTGAAACCCAGTAATGGACTTGTGACTAACACCACTAAAAACATGTCACCACACGAAAAGTAAACTAGCATAATTTTGTCGGTCGTTGTTGCTGAATAATATTATTTATCCTTCCTTATGCTTTCCATATTTGGGGTATAGGTTATACCAAGTTACCAACCGCAACTTTTATGGGTGGTCATAAGAAAAGAGATTATAGATAATGCTAGGATTAAGCATAAAATCTAGAATCAAAGAACCGAACCAAATCCAAACTCAAAAAATAGATTCAATTTGGTTTTGGTTAGTTTTGGTGTAAAATACCTATTAGATCTTAAACTTACGATCTATGAATAACCGAAAGTACCAAACGGATACCAAATGCTAGCCCGAAATTACACCGATGAGGGACTCAACAGCCTTGGACCACATATTTTATTACAAGCTATTATTATTTGCAACAGAAAAAGAAAAAGACATAATGTTAAAAGTTAATGATTACGGTCATGAACAAGGCCAACGATCCAAACAAGAAAAGCAACCATAGCTTGGAGACACAACACAAACACGTTTTAATGAAGATAAAGGATGGATTCAATTGTCCCAAGAACAAATGCTCATTGATAAGCAACGTTGAGGACCTTTCCTCATTCGTTTACTGCAATGATTTATCTTCTTTTGAGGACAAGTACCTGTCAAAAACCATACGGTCAAGTTGTTGCTTTTTGCTCATGTACCGTACAATTATATTATAGACCTCAAACTTTGTCCATGGGTAAAACAAACTCTTAACTATCAAAATGGTTTTTAAAACTCTAAATCTGATAATCGAGTTTTTTAAAATCTAAACTTTAGTAACCAAATTTTAAAAAAACTATAATCTCAAATATAAACTTGAAATTTTAGTATAATTAATTCAAATTTAGATTATATTTTTTTATTCAACTTTTAAAATTTTGACTTAATTTAATGTTCAAAGTTTAGTTTTGATTTACAAAATGCCGTAAGGTTTAACAAAATCGGTTATCAAAATTCAGATCTAAAGAACTATTTTGATACTTGAAGTTTTTTTTCACCAAACTAGAATAGTTCAGAGACTCAAATATCATATCCCTTGAAGTAATTGCGTAAAGATTTTGATATAAAGAGTAATTGCCCCAAGATTAGAGGGAATTTAAACTTACCCCTGGGATCTAGCCCAACGGGAAAGCTGATAGAGCTGCACAGTCTCGTTTGAAGCATGACATGCAAGAAGTAAATAGTTGCGCGGTTGAACCATCCACGCAAACCTCATGAACAATGCTGAGTAAACACACATCGCTGCAAAAATCGAAGCTTAGCTATGGAAAATTGCAAATAAGGCTAATTACATTTCAACTTAGTCTCTTTTCTTACCTGAGGTCATGTTTGCAGAAATCAATTCAGGGGGTTTTTGCATATCCACCAAACCCTATTGACATCAATTAAAGTCAAAATGAATACATGTATCATGAAAACTATGGATTAATAAAAGACATGGACATGCAATATACAGCAGCAACAAAACCCCAATTGGCGACAGGTCCCCAGAAATGAGTTGTTTTAGGGCCAACTGGACTGTTTAAGAATGCTTGGAATCTTGATGTCGCCATTTCTAATCAACAGTTATTGAAATCTGCCTGCAACAGATTCGCAGTAGGAGAATATAATATCATCTTCAGAAATCAAGGGAATGTAAAAGCTAATCCACTATTTCCAGAATCCATTTACATTCAGGACACTCATATAAAACTATGGAAGAAATCATTCAACATAGCAAAAGATAATTTTCTTCTAAATAAGACTATTACGCTCATGATTCATTTGAAAGTTTTACACAACATTTACCTTAACCTGAACATTATCCTTAAGCTAACAACCTCTATCAAACAGGTAACGGCGAGATCAGAATCCATCACCAAAAACCTATCAGTTTACAGTAACAACACATACACTTGTCATCTCCTTCCACCAAAGATAACAATTGATAAATTAGAACCAACCACTATACAATATCTCAACCCCTCATATCTAAAAGCTATCAATCAGTCCCCTACAACAGTCTTCTCCAGTCCGAAACCCTAAATTCCCATTTTAGAAACAACAATCGAATCTACTTTAAAATCGACACACACCTGAGAGATGCGAAATCCAGATTGGTCTAAGATGAATCGAATATAGTTCTTCCCAAAAAACCAGGTCAAAAGTTAAAAGGATTTGGTGACAGTATCTACCAAACAAATATTCTTTACCAAATCAAAACTAGATCCAGGAAAACTCAACAACCGACGAATCAGAGCCAAAAC
This sequence comes from Aethionema arabicum, assembly GCA_000411095.1. Lineage (NCBI taxonomy): Eukaryota > Viridiplantae > Streptophyta > Magnoliopsida > Brassicales > Brassicaceae > Aethionema > Aethionema arabicum. The sequence goes on from KE153476.1 coordinate 23,782, forward strand.
GGCCTACAAATTCGTACACGTAAAATTAAGGTCGTCGTTAAATGTATAATCCAAATAAACTCAACATTAGCGAAGGCAATTGACCGCCGATTTCAGATCCGAGCAGAAAACGTGAACTACTTCTCCGAAGAATGATAAGCGCAAGGAAGAAGAAGAAGAGAAGAAAGTACCACTGTACCAGAGGATTCGGGAGCTTGACGGAGATGGAGAATAGAACAAAAGCGAAATTCGGGAAATTATACTTTGGAATTGCAATTTTGACCTTCGAAAATTTTGAGAAAGGTAAACCAATGTAAACCGGAAAATGGATTCTTCCTAGTAAACCGGAATAATACACTTATTAGTTTGGATTCGGTACCACATCTGGTTTATTGACCAATGCCGACTCAATTCTCTTTTGCATTATATTATGGTTTTCTCTTCTATTTTTTAGTAAAACTTCTCATATTTTTTGAGGAATTACCTAAAATGTCATAATTCAATATTTTTTGTAAATGTGTCATTTTTGTAGGATTTACCAATTATACCTTTGAATCTATTGTTATGATATTTTTGCAAAAAATGCTTGAATTATGAAATTTTTAAAAAATCAATTATGCAAAATGTCCTAATTGAATACATTTTTCCAATTTTTCATAAAATGTGAGGGTATACCACTTATAATGTTGGGTATAATGTTAGGGTATTTTTGTAAAAAATGCATAATTAGGGCATTTTTGCAAAAAAAAAGCTTAAATGAGACCATTTTTGCAAATCCCCTATTTTTTAACTCCCAATTTTTTTAAGGGAGATTTGCAAAAATACTCTCATTCAAGCATTTTTTGCAAAAATGCCCTAATCATGCATTTTTTTTGCAAAAATGCCATAACATTATACCCAACATTATAAGTGATATACTCTCACACTTTATGAAAAATTTGGAAAAATGTATTCAATTAGGACATTTTGCATAATTGATTTTTAGAAAATTTGTTCATTCAAACATTTTTTGCAAAAATATCATAACAATAGACCCAAGGGTATAATTGGTAAACCCTACAAAAAGGGTACATTTGCAAAAAATACTTGAATTAGGGCATTTTAGGTAATTCCTCTTTTTTTAATTTGTTTTTCTAGTTTCAATTTTTATCGATTTAGTTTTTTAAACATCTCGTCATGTGTTGTTGATCCTGAGATTTTGGAGGTCTAAAACGGAAAAAATGAGATCTTATCAAATAAAATAAAATAAATCATAATGTTTAACAAAAAATGAAATTTGCGACAACAAAATAATGTCTTAAAAATTATCAATGTCTATGTATTTTAAAAAAAAACAACTCTTCTTGCGTTTTCATTAAAAAAATATTTTATAAAATTCTAACTATGCTTATGTAATTGTTTTTTTTTGTATGCCACGAGGTTTCGGGCCTTAAGTTCGTACATCCCATGAACCGGTGACCAGAGTGGGTAATTTAGCCACCTCCCCAATTCTGGAACTCGAACTCAAGATCCCGTGGACATATACCATCAGGTTCAACCAAGTGAGCTACCCAAATTTGAGTAACTTACTTAAGATTATGTGGATTTAAAAACAAAATTAGACAAAAATCACAAAATTCTTCAATAGCCAAACACCCAAAACAAATCACATTTGTTTAATAACCTAACCAAACGATCAAATTGTAAAATTAAACCAAAACTCAACACATTAAACCAATAAGACAAAAAATTATAACAAAAAACAGCAAACCAATTAAATTTTGAAGGTTTAAACCAAAATAAAAAGACTAAACGTCTAAACCAAATGTTCTAATAATCCATCAAACCAAAAATAACCAAACAAAATAAAACCAAGCAAAATCAAACTTATCAAAAGATAAATTGATATATAGTAATATAAAAAGGAATTATTAGGTTACCAAAAAAAAACGAATTATTCACAATAACATTAAACTAACTTCAGCTATATAGTTACTATATTTAAAATACTAAAAGTTCTATCGATATGTTATTAGTATTATACTAATATGGTTTCGTTTTTGGTCCAACTAGAAATTTTTTATTATATTAGAATTTAAATAATGATATATATATATATATATTTATTAAAGGTAGTGATTATATATTTATAATATAATAAAAATAAATTAATCGTAAAACGTTGTACAAATTAAAGGTAGTAATTATATATTTATAACATGTTTACAAGTTTTACAAAATCATATTTTAAAAAATTATTTAATCAAATGCTAATTTGGTTAATTTTGTAGGAATAATTTTTTTTGAAATATTTGATATATTTTTCAATGAAGTGAGATACATATTATTACGTTAAATATTATTTTGCTAAGAAAAAAAATATTTATTTTGTTAATTAAGTTATAGTTCTGAAATCAAATTGTGATTGATTTTATTATGTTTGTTATTATTCTAGTATTTTGTTGATTATGTTCCTCGTGTAGAAGAAAAAGAGTTTAATTTGTTTAAACCAAAGTTTAGTTAAAAATTGGTTAACTTGAATCTATTTATTAAAATTAGCCTAAATAAAATAGATCTAATAGATTTATAATAAATCTAATATTGAAATCTAATATAAGCCCAACTTAATAAATCATTTTTTTTGGCACAAAAAAAAAATTTGAAAAAATATGAGATCCTAATTATTTGAGACTCTAGACATATGTTTGTGTTGTTTAGGTTCAGACCCGACCCTAATCCCGTCACATAACAATTGAACTGTTAGACATTTAGTTAAATATGACTTAATATATTTTATACTTTTTATATATCTAATAAGTAGCGGATCCATAATTTTTTTTACCAAAATCAATATATAATCAAGAGATCCGGACGAAAATAACCCCTAAACTAACGGTTTTTGGTGAAACAAACTCTAAACTATAGAAATGACGAAATATCCCCAAAATTTTTCTATTTGGGCAAACATCCCCCTCCATTAAGGATCTGTTAAACAGTCATTTAATAAAACTCTATGTTTTGTCATTAAAATTTTAAACATAGAAAACAATAAAATAACACACAAAAAAAATTCAAGTCGCGTAAAAAGAAGGGACCCGATTTAGGGCTTTCTCCAACGACGGCTTTTTGAATTTCTCCGACGAAGACATGAGCTACGACGACTTAGGCGGGACGAGGCAGACACAGAAGATCTCGATGATAGTTTTACGATTCACGGTGTTGAGACGAACGAAGTTGATTTCGTCCGAGTCACGGCGACTGAAACTCCGTCGCGTCAAGGAGGCGATTTGCGGTTCGTTTGATGGTAGGGATGTTCACCGGCGGTGTTTTGTCGGCGGCCAAAAAGGAAAAAAACATATTTTGGTTTTTTGGCAGAATTTTTCATGATTTTTTTCAAAATTGTCCTTGGTTTGGTTTCTACTTTTTCCAGTAGATAAATCGAAACTAGCATGTATTATTTAGTTTATTTTGTTTTGCAGAACTTTAAGAAGTTTTTGATTTTTTTAGAATTTTTCAGAAATTTTTTTAGTTTGTTTTTCCATAACTGTTCTTGGTTTGATTTCTATTTTCTTAGTAGATAAATCGAATTAGGCTTCAAACTAGCATGTATTATTTGGTTTCTATTTTGTTTTGCAGAATTTTAAAAGTTTTTGGGATTTTTAGATTTTTTTTTCAAAATTGTTCTTAGTTTGGTTTCTATTTTTTTTCAGTAGATAAATTGAAATAGGCTTCAAACGCATGCATTATTTAGTTTTTATTTTGTTTTGCAGAATTTTAAGAAATTTTTGGAATTTTTGGATTTTTTTTTTTCAATTTTCTCAAAACTTGAAAGTGGTATAGATTAAATGACTGAATTGTTATTTTATTTAAATTCAGGTATGCTGATAATTCAAGAGAATTTAATGGTCTCAATGTTGATGGTGATGAAAACCTTGATGGTTTGCTTCATCTTGGTCAAACTTTCACTTGCCGAGAAAGCTTCAAGGAAGCTATATTGAGATATGCCATCAAAATTAAGATGAATGTCAACTACACAAAGTCTGAATGAGTTAAAGTTCAAGCAGTATGCGCAACTGCGGGATGTAGTTGGAAAATTTATGGGTCTGTTAACAATTTTTCAGAAATCTGGATTGTTCGAACATATAGTCCTACTCATACATGTTCATGGAATGGTCATGTGTGGTTACTACGAGGTAAGAAAATTGCTGAATATTTTCTAGATGAGTTAAGGAATAATCCTTCATTAAAAGCAAGTGAGACGGAAGCTAGGTTATGGGCTCAAGGCATAAAGGGCTCGAAAGAAAAGTGTAAACATGTCCGAAAGATGTGTCGTAGTATCATTGCAGCTGAGTATGAAGAGCAATTTCAGAGGATACATGATTATGTCCAAGAGATTTATAACTCTAATCATGGGTCTACAGTTGTTGTGAAGACACCATATGGCATATTTGAGAGATTTTATGTGTGCTTCCATACACAAAAGTGTGGTTAGATTCAAGGATGTCGACGAGTGATCCATCTTGATGGTACATTTATGCGAGGTAACGTAAAATGTGAACTTCTTACAGCTATAGGTCGAAATGAGAATAAACAGGTGTATCCAGTTGCTTGGGGAATTGTTCCTGTGGAAAACAAGAATACTTGAAAGTGGTTTCTCACATTACTTCAAGAAGATATGGAGTTTGGATCAGGCAGTGGGATGGTATTGGTCTCGGACAAGCAGAAAGGTCTCATTGCAGCAATGGAGACAGTTTGTCCTCACGTCGAGCATCAGATGTGTGTCATTCACATATGGACCAATCTGAAGAAAAAATAAGGTAATTGTGTAACCCTCCACCACACATTTTTGAAGGTCGCAAGGACGTATAACACGGAGATGTTTGAGACACACATGGAGACATTGAAGAACATTCGAGCAGATGCGTATGAGGATCTATTACGAAGTCATCCCAGTCACTGGTCTAGGTTTGTATTTGTTTTATATTATGTCATAAGTGTTTTTAAGGGTTATGCCATTTAACGTTAATTTTTTATAGAGCATATTTTGCATATTTTCCAAAGTGTGATGTAGTGGAGAATAACATGAGTGAATCTTTTAATGTTGTGATCACCAATGCGCGTACAATGCCAGTAGTCTAGATGCTTGAAACGTCAACTTTTGCTAACGTGTCCTCCCCTAAATTTTTCTAAAAAATATTTTACTATTCTTTATTTTATTTAATTTAATATTTTTGATTACTTATCAAAATAATTAATAAAATATCCTACATAATAGTTTAAACACAACTCTTGATAACACGATTCACCATCCTATTATAAATAAGGTAACCACCAATTTTTTCTTTTAAAATAAGTAACCATTAACTCTTTCAATTAACTCTTCACCATTTACATTTTAACCTTATTGTTTTTTATCTCATCATTCATCACTTCTCTCTAAGAGATGATAAAGAAGAATGCACTAATTCATATGAACTTCGACAATTTCCAAACTTGTTTCTCCAAATCAAAAAATCGTTACAAGTTTTAACCTATAAAAATAATTATAAATAGTTGTTTCTTCACCATATATGAGCCACACTTTATACTTATCTTTTGAATGTCTTTCTTCTTATAACCAAGAAGATTTGAGAAACTGCACCGGATAACAAGATAAAACATTGGATGAATCAAGAAAAAAATGAGAAGAGGTTAGCAAAAAAATTAGCGTTTCTCCTTCACAAGCATTTATGAATGTTGCTATTATTTTGAATTTTTCTTAGTAAACAAAATTATAACACTTCATTTTTTTATCTCATATAACAGTTCATTTAAATTAAAAAAACACACATTACACCAATTAAATACGAATTTTTTCTTAGAAAGACTTCAAAAACAAATAAAGATAACCAATAAAAGATTTTTTTTTAATTTTTTTGTTTACTTGGGGTGTGAGAAAGACAATAAAAATATATTCTAAAATAATTAGTTCAAATTGTTCACTAAATAAATATATCAAAATAATTGTAATTAAAAAATATAAAATACACACAATCAATTTATAAACCATAGTTTTATTTTTAATGTCATTTTTGTCTCCCTATTTTTAAGGTATATTTTACTTTTTTTTATCGGTAAAAATATATGTATATTTTTAATGTTTTTTTATCGGTAAAAACCATATGATAAAAATATATTTTTTTAAAAAGGTAAAATACACACAATCAATTTGTATATTTTACACAATCAATTATTTTTGTCTTCCTATTATGTAAATTTGTATATTTTACTTATGTATCCATACATTCCTCTTTCTATTTTTACTTTCATTTCATTTTTAAATTTTACCTTTTTAACAAATATTTTTACTATAAGTTTTATTAGTCATTTCATGAATTTAAATTTTTCACTTAAATATTACCAGATTTTAAATTAAATACATACAAATTTTAAGTATGTAAAAATTAAAAAAAAAAAAAAATATATTTTTCATTAATTTATGACATAAAGAAAAACCAATTTTTTTTAATTTTTTTGGTTTAACTATAATTTTATTTTATTTTTCCATGTTAAAAAAAGTATAATAAGCTCATATTTTCTTATCAATTTTTTTATTTTTTGTTAATAATGCTTTAAAATATTTTATAATAGAGTAAATGTAACAATACTTTGATAACTCAACTAATAATCAATTAAGAAAAAATCTTTTTTTTCAAAAAAAGTAACAACCCCACAAATTCCTCAATTTTATATTACTTTTATAATCATCACATAACATTATTTTCTTACGACTATAGTTTTTTTTTTTGTTAAACTAAAACTATAATTGTACACTATACAAGTGTAGTTTTTAAATAACTTATTTTTGTATTGATTATTGGACCCTGGAAGAAGCTAACTATATATCAAAGAATAAGCACCAAACCCATTGTAATTCTTAAAATCTATATTAAAACACCAACTTCATTGTTCTCTCTTATATACTTTTATTAATTTCTATATATTTTATTTAATTACATCTCATTTTTATTAAATAAAATAGAATTGTTATTTTTTAGTCACACACAGAAAATACGCATAGTTATTATCATATATTATTATTTTAAAAATATAGTATTTAGTAATTTTGATGTAACTAGACATGTTTTTTTCTCACTAACTAGACATGTTTATAACAAATTTTAAAATTAGAAACAAATAAAAACAATATTTTAAAATTGATATTATTATTTTGGAAGAAAAATTGATATTATTAATGTGTCTGTGGGCATTAACATCTAGTTTTTATAAAAAAACCTAAAAAATCATTCAAAAATTGATCTTCAATTTAGTTGTGGTGATCTAAAAAGCATCTTTCAACTGATGGAGTAGCTACTGCTAAAATCATAACCAATTTTAATAGCCTATAAACCAAATGATGTGATAAATGTTTTGTGTTACCACCGGCATACGAGAAAGTTATCCAAAATATATCTTTCATCTTTTTTGGATATTATGAATGTAGATATTTAAGTGATGTTTAAACGTCTACAACTAAAAATATGAACGACGGTAGAAAAAAAAATGGACGACGGTTGAGAAAAATCTTAAATAGGGTTAGATTAGTTAATGTAGATTGATTATATATTGGTTCCCCTTTTGTTTCTAGTTTTATAAAATAAAGTGAGTCAATATCATATTTTAAAAATTTGAGTTTTTGTACATGAAGTCTAATTAAAATATAAGTTGAAATTTGTATCATAAATTAATTTTTAGTATAGACAGTTGAACTAGAAAAATAAATAAAATTAACTAATTCAACAAATAAAATTAGCCAACTTCAAAATAATTAATCTAATACTAATAAAACTTTTTTTTAAGGTAGGTTTATTGAATTGCTCTTATGAATAGTAGATCCGCCACTGTATCCAATGAAGACACTTAATGACAATTAATTTGAGTGTCTTAAAAAAAACTTAATTATTTTTAATTTATAAATATTATGCAAAAAAATATTTAAAACATAAAAACTTTTAATGAATTTTGACACATACATGAAAAAAAAACATTTAAAACATAAATTCTAAATCATAAACAAAAAATGAACAATGAGTTATAATCTTGACGTGATCGGCATTTCCATACTTATTCAACTAAATTATTTTATAATTCTGCATGCATGTTTTTATCACAAAGTCATGTTCGAATGACCAACATTTGGGAGATATTTGTAGGCATATCGGTGGAAAACATGAATCCACATGTGAACTTCCTTCTCCTTGTTCAAAATCGGATATATCATATTGAGTGTGTATCCAACTCGTTCGTCATCTACTATCATGTTTTGAAGTATACTACATGCTCTCATAATCTTTCCTATTTTGCATTTATGCCGAAAAAAAAGTTGGGGTTTTAACAATCGCAAACCAAATTTGCAAGACTCCAAAAGCACGTTCGACATCTTTTCAGATATATTATTGATGTTCAACGAATAAATATGTTTTTGGACCTTGTGGAAATGGAATCGATTGTCTAAGAGTAGTCCATTACGCATAAATATCATCTGTGAGATAGTAAGCCAAATTATAACCTCATTCGTTGACAGGGGAACACACATGTGGAGCTTTCTCATAAAAATCTGGTGAGTGATCAAGAATATTAATATTGTTTAAAGTACATGAACCACCAAAAAAGGTGTGTCATATAAAGAGATCATATGAAGCTACACCCTCTAAAACGATTGTGGATTTTTCAGATCCACGTGAGTATTCTCCTTTCGAAGTGATGGGACAAGCCTTCCAGTAGCATCTTTCTTTTGTTCAAAGAATGAAAATTCATTTGAGAGTTGTTCAACAATATGCATGAACAAGTATTTGTCCAATCCAAAATGGCGATGGAATAAATGAGGCGGGTAAGTTGTTTGATCACTAAAATAATGATATCACAATAGCACATGTTCGTCTTCGCGATCTTTGTTGATAAAGACTTTTTTTTTGTTTGGTTGATTCTTGAAGATGAGTACGATCAAGTAACAAATTATCAAATTTTTCACCGAGACTTTGATCAATATATTCTTCAAAATTTTATGAGTTTGGTCATTTAAATGGATTATATGAAGAAGATGTCTATGTAATTTTGGGAACAAACTTTAAGAGGACAAAGATGTTGAAAAATAAGTGAAGAGTGTGTTGTTGAATTGCAATCTTATATAACAAAGTATAAGTACTCAATAGTTGTTCGGTACAAACATAAAAAGACAAATATATGACCCCAACGGTCTATACAAAATAAAATATAAAATTTTCTTAAATAATGAATTGTTTGTTTCTTCTTTATTTGCTTGTAATCATGTAAGACATCTTTTGATTCGTCAACCACCTTTATACCAAAGAACATTTGACTATAAGTCTTTTTATAACTTCTTAATAAAATAAACATTCATAACAAACAAACGAAAAACCCAGTTTTATACCACACTTATCACAAACACTCTAATCAATAACTCTCATCTTTAAATAAACTTTCCATATTCAAAACTTTAATGGAGCAAAATCCAACGCTACACTCTAGTAACTTTTAAGCTACGCTGTTGTAGATTCTTTCAACATTATGCTATGCACTTATCACAATTTGAGGAAACTTAAACCACAATTGATGAAACATGTTATAAGACCCACAACAGGGAGAAGTGGTTATCATGTTGACAACTTAAAAGGTCCATAAAGTTGGACTTTTGACTATATGAATTAGGAGAATCCATATCCTAAAAAAGAAGAATAAAAGAGAAGAAGAATGGAAGAGAGGATAATGAAAGAGAAGAAGAATAAAGAGAAGAAGAATAGATGATTTAACAAGTTTTGATGTATAATTTATAACTATCAAGCATTTATTAAGAGCTTAGCCACAAGTAGTTGTATGATTTAACAAGCTTTGATGACAAGAAGAACATTAAAACAAGATTTAACTATCACCTAACTTCTAACAATTACTTATGACTACTTTCATTCATTGTTATGGAATTTTGAAGACCACAATTAGTTGTATGAAATAACAAGTTTTGATGACAAGAAGAAACATTAAAGCAAGATTTAAATATCACCTAACATGAGGTGGATATATGCGGGTTTAGGGTACTACCTCATCGTCGCCACCAACATGTACCTTATGGTTTCTTTCGATATAGCAAGTATGAAAATTTGATTCGTTCTAGATTATAGTCCAATTGGATCACAATATTGCATAATTCCTCAACTGTTGAAGTTGCTTGGTCCATCAAATACCCATGGTTGTCTCCCCAAACATACTAAAAGCTTTCAACCCAAACTCCGCCAATACGCAAATCAACACAAATATACTTGTGAAAATCCAAAATACCAAATATTAAACTATAAAGCAAGAAACAAATTGTTAAATTACATATTCTAATGCGACCTCTAAACGCTAACCCGATAAAAAACCCTGATTATATGTTAAATCGACTTCTAAATTCTTAAGTCAAATTAACCCCCACTTTTAACCTAATCATACCATTAAACTCTAAACTAAACCCTAAACCAATCTTAACCCCTAAATTTAACCATAATATCACCATTTAACCCCTACCCCTTCAAACTAAGCTTAAACCATTAATCACACTTAACAAAACTTTCCAATTGTTTTCCCGATTAACCCAACCCTAAACCTGATTTTCAAGCAACATTCGAGCGTCAACGAACACCATCATCACTTGAATCTTGTTTTACGCATCGTCAATAGCACATGCCCAACAATTTGATTCAGGAGAAAGAGGTGTAAAGTTTGGATTGTGTTCGACGGAAGAGATAAAGTTGAGGGATGTCGATGGGTTTTACACAATTTAAGTTTAGAAAAGTGTTTTTTTTTCTTGTAAATAATCAAAATAGGGATGCATTTAGGACCAGTAACACTTCATTTAGTGTTCCGTGACGGATGATTTAAAAACTAAATAGGACAAGTTGAAGTCTAAAAACCCAAATTAAAAGGTTTGAAGATTTTACTCAAAAATGGGAAAGGTTGGTCATTTCACCATAATCATTTATTATTGTTCCCCC
>KE153476.1:34868-45201 GCA_000411095.1 Aethionema arabicum
CATCGTTTCTACACTAATTCGAAGAATTGATGACACAATAAACCTAAATGTGGTGAAAAGTTTGTTTGTTTCACAATTTTGTCCGCAATCTTGTTTGCATGTCTCATAGAGTCGTATTGAAGAATGAAGATTAGATCAAAATATATTCCATTCAATTATCTCGATCTCTTGGGTTGTTCGTTCCAACTATCATTCTCATAAATTCATATTATCTAAGACTATGTGCAATCAAATAAAACATTTGATTAGGATCTCCGATGATAATATATTTTAGGGATCCTTAAACCGTGTAAAAATGTGTGTACATCATTGGTAATATACTTTCCTCTTAGGTGAGAGGTCAAATAAGACTAATTTTAGTACAAAAATATATTTTATAGTATTAAATTACCCCAATTGTTTTAGGGCCTCATATTTATGAGGCACGGACATGTGTGTAATGCACCTGGTGAAAAATTAATTCAATAGTTGAATAATCACAACAAAATTGTTGAAAAAATGAAGAACCATTGTGGCATCAATATGTGGTAACTCAACATGTCGGAAGTGTTTTTTTGGGCTCGCACGTACTATGTGGTGCCAACTAATTGGAGTGTGTGTTTCACACACATCCTGAGTGAGTGAAATGTTTTTAATTCATTTTTTAATGATGACACTTGTTATAGAGAAATTTTTGCAAAACTACTTTTCATAACATGTTTTTGCAGTATACACTTTTATATTGATGTGTATTAAAAAAATACTAAAAATGACTAGAAGAGTCAAAAATACCCTTAATTAACTTACTATTATAATTCTAATTATTCTAGGTAAAAACAAAATAACGATACCTCACTTTCACTAGGGTTTCCAACAAGGGGGCAAATCATCGAGAGCTCAAATCGGCGGCATCTCAAGTAGCTTGAACAATGGTGAACAATTTTTGAGGTGAAATCGACTCCATTATTTGTTTTTCTAGTCCACTTTGTTCTTCGATTTAGGTTCGGGTTTCGCAGATTTCATCTTTTAATTTTGGGTTGAGTTTCTATCAAAACGATTATGGGTTGGGTTTCCGATTTATAATCAGATTTAGGGGTGGATTTCATTGTTTTTTGAATGGTTCAGGTTTGTTATTTGATTTATGGATGGATTTTACTGGAAATCGATTTGTTACTTGATTTGAGGTTGGATTTTACTTATTTTGTCACTGATTTTGGGTCTTTTCCGGTTTCCGTCGTGAGTTTAATGATTTTTGATTTCGTTTTCGATTTGGGGTATAAACGGTTTAGAGTGGCTGATCTATATTAGATTCCTTTGAGTTAGGTGATATTTGATGATTTATAATCCGTGTAATGCATCTAAACACATATGTTGTTTATTTACTCTGACTTCATTCATGAACCTGACTTGTAAGAATTTAAGTAAAGTTATGGTAATTTCGTGGTTTTAGTATTGCGAATTTGATTTAATAGAGATGATTTTTTTTTCTGAGTTTGTTCGACTTATGTCATTTATAATTTGAAATTTAACTCCATAGTTTTTGTTTTGTGATGTACTTTTTTAAGATGCTATTGACAATCTCTTATGCTTATGTCGCTATCTTAGTCGGCTTATAAATCTTATAATGTTTTATCATTAGATTTAGTTGGCTCATATTGTTTTCATGGCTACTGTTTAGGATATGTAATGCAGAGTTTATAATTTTAAGATCTTTGTTTTGATTATAATGGTTTATACTTAGAATTATAAATCTTGTGAAACGGTTCATGTAGATTGTGTTGTGTTTTATACTGATTTAGTTGGTTACCATTTCACTTGCTAATATAGTTTAATGTATGTTGTTTGAAAAAGGTGTTTTCCAGATCATGGAGCCAAAGGTCGAGCGGTCCGGACACAGTTAAACTCCTTTGCAGGTGCCTTATAATCATTAAAACAGTCACTTATACCCAACCTAGAAAGGCCGGGCAGTCCGGACGTAGTCCACTCACGTAGTGTTGGACTACAAATCATTTGAGTGAGTTATCAACCTTATACGCAGTAAATCTCCAATTACATGATTTGTATACACACCCCCAGAACTACACGATTCTTATGTGACATCCGCTAGCGAAATTCATAAATATGTTTCATTTCGTGCAAGCGAACATTCTTCAGCAGTTCATGTTTATTTAGAAAGTATTTTCCCTCGTAAATACCTTCTACTTCAACAGAAGCTGGTTGAGAGAAAGGGATTTCACCACCACCATCAACGTTGTGACTTTGTTGTTGTAAAAACACGATGACAATTAATAAAATGTATAATCCGTTATGATTTAACGACGACTATACTATTAGATAAACAAATAGACAATGCGTTCATAAAAACCAAAAGAACAAATCACAAGGAGAGTTGAATAGCTAAACTGTACCGTAAAACTTTCTTGGCTCATTGTACGAACATTGGAGATCGGTAACATATTATGGTGAGGCTCCGCCATTCAAGAATTGTAGAAGTTGCGGAAAAAATAATTTGTCGAATCGTTTTGAACACGATAACCGTTTGTCCATTTTGGACGGCTGATTGATAATTTCTCTAGATATTCTAATTAATTTAGGTTAATTAGATTAGAGTTCAAATATTATAAGACAATTTTTATTTAAGAGTATAATTGATATTCTCTATCATTTTTTATGTATAATTAAAAGGAAATCTCAATTGGTGTGTTTTAAAAAAACCTTAATATAAAAGTAGTTTTTGGATAATTTCTCCTTGTTATATTGTTATTGACCATTGAGATTTATTTTGTCACCCTATCTATTTAGGAACAATTATTATATAACAACTAATTTTTTTTCCTAAAAAAAAAATATATGAAAATTCACTATTTCTACCTAAATTTTCTTATTATTCTCTCGTAACTCTTGTTTATATCTTAATTTTTTTTTTGAAGTGAACAATAATCCAACGCAAAATTCTACAAATTTTTCTTTTCTCTATCCAAATTCTGACAATAATTCTACTAGTTATCTTTTTTCCTATCCAAAACCCAATAATTATCAATTTCAAAATTCATCTTTTAACCAATCCTAAAATGTCTCAAATTATGGTTTTCAACGAAAATAAAAATATATAAGAACATATATTAAATAAAAATAGTGGAACGAATGTTGAATTTTATTAAACGAAACCATTGTAGTGTTCAAAAATTAGGTAGGTGTCTAATTGTTATGTGGAAGAAAAAAAACCATATTGTCGTGGTCCCACACTGTCTCATATTCATGGTGTGTTACAAAAATACACCTAAAAGAATTTTTGGCTTATCATGCAAATCATTTTTTTACAATTTTTTTGGTTTTCTTTTCGATACTCAAAATAATTTTCTAGGAGGTTACTAATCTTTTTAAAAAATTGATACAAGGTTAATTTTGTAACCGTAACCATAAATGTGTAAATGATATAGATAGTCGAATCAATTATTTTAAACTTTTCATTGTTTTCATCACCATCATGTAGAAACTAAGGTGTTATGCGGTTGATTGTTAGAGGTTGTCACTGTTAACTTTAGCTTTTAAATTTTGACTTTAAATATCATGACTGTTGTTGTAATAACCGCGACTTTAAATATTTATAAAAGACTTGATTGGCAATTGAGACTATGAACTTTAATTTTTGAATAAAGTAAATGATTTTGTATTAACATAATAAAAAATAGCTACGAGATAAATAAAATTTAAATGATTTTTAGAAATTTTAATATGAAAATTAATAGTTAATATTTTTATTTAATAATAAATATTAATATAGAAAAATATAAACAACTTTATAAAAGATATATTATCACTCCACTCAATAAGCATAAATCCTTATCATGCATTAAGACCACTCATTTTAACATTTTAAACTCATTTTTGTTGGGGTCTGCTACCAAAATTGTAACGCTCCACCCAATCGTTATCATACTATTTTGGTCCAATTTAGACATATGTATCCAACATTTCAAGAATACTATTGTTTTTAAACAAATTATATTAGATATATACAAATATATTCCTAGTTTTAATGTATGATATTGTCAGAAAGTTTTTATTGTATATTCTTTTGTTGATAAGTCGGCCATGGCTTTGTATATTACTTTGGAGACCATTTTCAAACACCTAATTTTAGTCAAATGATAAGAGACCAAAAATATTAATTATATGGTCATGGATAAAAAAGACATACTTTTTCTTTAGTTTGGGACCTTAGAAAAGTCAAAACTAGCATGAATAAAATCTTAGTTTTATGTATGGTAGGTGAAAAGTGAAAAGTGGTTGGCCATAAAAATCTTACCCTTAGACTTACTTCAATCAACGCAATGTGATAACAAATACGAAAAAAGATTGAAAATATACAGAAAAAAAAATTCCAGTTTTTGAAATTTTGAAGTATTTTTGTTTGGCGAAAAAATTTAAACTATTATATATTGATTTTAAAATTTTGAATTTTTATAATCGGAATTTTAACACTAAACCTTGTAACCATATTTTTAAAAATAAAATTAAGCCTAAATACAAAATTAAACATAATCCAAAAATTATATCTAAACATCAAATCCAATTTTGGATTAATCAAAATATAATTTTAGATTTAATTTTTGAATTTCGGGTTTAAAATATGATTATCAAGGTTTAGAGATTGAAAACTACAGTTATCAAAATTGAGAATTTTCAATTCTATTTTACAAAATTGGAGTTTTTATTTCACCAAATAAAAATAATTCACTTTTTTAACCTGCAATAACTCAAAATTTAAAACACCATGAAAAATAGATATAAAAAAAATCGCACCAACTAAATGAGGATTTAAAAAGTAAAGAAAGAACAAATAGTAACCATAAGTTATAAGTCTACACATATAACTATAAAATCACGTTAATATTACATATAATTGTTGAAGAAAAAAAGGTTACAACTAAATACTGTCAAAAATAAATATTAACCATATTGGGATCAAATAAATTTCAGAACGTATTCTTAAAATAGAGAAACTACACGTAACATTTTTAATCACGAAGCGTTGTGTTATACCCAATGACCTTTTTCTAATTCTTTTAACATGTGGTTTTACTAGTGCTAGACTTATAAATCGAGTTGCAAAAGAGTTGATTAACCAACCAAAATATCAACTCCACCAAACCGCATGGTTAAAGACTTGGTTACATCAACTCCAATAATTTGTCCTCTAAATTGTCCACCTCAGCGTGTGCAAATCATAAAATAAAACCATTTTATGTATGAACTAAATATAAAAGTGATTTTGTATTTCAGAAGTCATGTTTTATTATGCATAATAAGAAATTATAATGACATCTTTATGTTTGACTTAAGAAGATTTTTTTTTTAGTTTGATTATTTTCGAGAACATAATATTTGTATTATCCAAAACAAAGACCATCTAGTTAGAGAGTTGTTGTAGAGACACCATCAGAGTTGTGTTCGATTTTTATTTGAGATGAGTGATTAATGGTTTCATAGCTATCATCAAGCATAACGTTATAAAATAAAATTATTTATTACTAATAAATTATAAAAGAAATATCATATTTATTTCTTAGAAACTGTTAATTAATAATAAAAATTTAAATTAGTTAGATAATTTTAGTAATTGTTTTTTGATAAAGATCCACGCGATATTGACCCGGAGACGTGTTTCGAGTCCGGGTTGGATTGAATATTTTTGTCATCAATTCCATTAAAAATCTACATAAAATTTTGCTGGTATACATCATGAAATTTCACATCATGAAATTTTATATCATGTAACTTTAATTGTGTGAATTTTTAATTACATATAGTCTACCATGATGAGTTCTATGTTAAATAAAAAAATTAACTTCGTTAGTCAATTTGAACGGAATGGACGACATAAGTACTAATTGACCACATATTACAAAATTGAGGATTAAATTTTCACTTGACAAAATTAGAGGATTGGTTTGTTTATTTACCCTAAAATCTGACATGACTATTAATTTATATGTGGTATGTCACGTGTACTGTGTAAACAACAAAATTAACTTGTTAGGCTATATGTAATGGGTTTGTTGAAAAACTAATTCAATAGTTTAATTGTTACAATGGAGGTGTTGAAAAAATAAAAAATCTATGTGGCTTCAACACATGTTGAATTAATTCAACATGTTGAAAACATATTTCTTTAGTTTTTTTTTATTTTTTATATGTTAAAAAATGATAATAAAGAAAGAGGATATGGTGTTGATGAGAGAGAAAATATAAAAAACCTAAAAGAAAGATGTTGAATTTGATTACAATTGTAGATAGTCTTACTCAATTTTAACTCAGTTGACGCCGAAAATATTAATTTACCATATTTTAAACAATTGAGATATTAATTAATTCATTTTTGTTAAATTGAGAACTAAAATATTTTTTTTGTTGGGGATAGATCGTTTTCGAAATAATAAAAATATTAATTTGACACATTTAAAAAATGTAGGTTTTTTTTAACACTTTTTCAGAAAGAAAATGAAAAACCCATTAGAAAAAAACTCTCATTTTGATATTACATCATTTTAAATTAGAAAAGGAAAGAAACCATCGGAGATAATACAAATATAAATTAGATAACCCGCTAAGACAAAGTAGTGCAGTTAGTAAGTCCTCTGATATCTAGACACCTGGGTTGAAATCCACCTAGTAGCGGAAAGCTACATTTAATGTGTGTTCAGCTAGTGAAACCGGCTTGTGATCCACATGATGAACTAGTGGGGCCAGCTTTGTGGCCCACATGTGGAACAAAAAATTAGATAACCAAAAAAAACTATATATAGAAATGATGAGTCCATTTTAATAAATAAAAATGATCTCACTAAACATTTTGAATGACCTGAAATTTTTGTAATCATCCTATATAATATAAAACTATATTGATAAATTCAGTTCTATATGATGCGTAATATTCAAATATTAAATATATAAGATACGTCAAATTATTAAGAAACTGTTTGATGCAAATCTCGTGTATTTTATAAATCCTATAAAATCATAATTTCTTATACAAAATTAATAATTGGCAACCTCGCAATTCATGAGGTAAAAATCGTAATTATAATATTAATTATAATACTATTTCTAATCCATTTTGGCATGCGTGTGATTCAATAGGAGTTGGACCTTATACTTATATTTTATTATTAAAACTTTGACCTTTGTTACGTGTTAATGACATTTATATGCAAGTTCCTCGCGTATTCATTACTCATAATCTAAAACAAGAACCATATAATATTTTTTTAATTTTAAATACAAACAAACCAACCCTTCTAGTTCAGAGGCAGGTGGCGGGTTTAGGTGCTTCATTCAGACAACTTTCCTGATAAACATCGAACAAAGTAGTTCCGAATTCAATCTTGTCATAGATTTGATCCAATGGCTATGCTCACTGATATAGCTGCCCTCGAGGAGAAGTGAGTTTTTTCTTTCTTTACCTTTCTCTGCATCTCTGCTTTTGAATTTAGACTCAGATAATTGAGATGTGATCGTTTGGGTTTTTGTTTGAATTTCGTCTTTTAATTGATAAATTCCGTTGGCTTTGGACGAATCAATGGAATTAGCTTCTCAACAAATCCAAGTTTTGTTTTTGTACGAAGAAATTTCATCCTTGGATTAAAAATTGGCTTCGATTTTGTACTTTACTTTTGCTTTCGAAGTTTTCTTCGATTAAGATATGACTTAATTCGTCAAATTCTGTGTAATTTCGTTGGTTTTGGGATTAGATTTCTAGCTTGATTAGAAGGTTTTGTGTCTGTCGGTGAAATGGTAATAATTGTGATTAGTTTTGGATTTAAATGATTTTATTTATCGTCTCTCGTGTGTTTGGTTTCAGGTATATCAAATTATGCAAGACGCATGGAGTTGTACCCAACACTTCCATTTTATCTGCTTTCTTTCAGGTTCTTTTACTTTGTTTTGTTTATCTGGAAACTTGGATCTTAGTTCTGTCAAATTTTGAGAATTGGTGTTTTCTTCTTAGCTTTATTCTTTGTGTTGATCTGAGTGAAGTAATACAAGTGTTAATGTTCAGGCGGAAGTAAAGAAGTCAAGGAATCAAAGATGTATAATGAACGTTTTAGTGGATAGAGTGAAGTATGATGACTTTAACCCGTTGCTCGAGTTATGTGACGAAATCAACATGTCTGAGGTTGAAGGAGTTGATCTCTTTGTGAGATCCTTTTGTTCTTTGGAAGATCATTGTGCATTGTCATTAATCCGTTCTCTTAATCAAAAACTTCGACTTGTTCATCTACATGGCTCTTTTGGGAAAGGTTTTTGGCGGTAAGCAATGATCTTTTGTCTACTTTTTTTTCTAAAATTTCATTATACTATACTTTTCTTTTCATTTTTGGTCATTGGATTTGATTTTAGGGATGTTCTGCGTAACGGATTGAGCTGTAAAGTGTTGAATATGAGGTCTTTACATATTCAGAAGCTTAACATGTTTGGAGAGTTCAAACAGCTGCACACACTTATACTCGATAACAACCGTTTTACAAGTTTCGGGGATGGATGCTTTTCTTGCATGCCAAACTTGACATGTCTATCGATGTGCGACACTCTAGTGTCGAATCTTTGGACAGCCACGGCTGCTCTCTTGAAACTTCCCTCTCTTACGGAACTCAGGTTCCAGATCTGGCTCTGTTGCAGTGATTCTAGCTCTTGTGGATCACAGTCATCGTCGTCATCTACCCGGGATGATGAAAACAAATTCAACGAACCAAACTCTCTTATTGGAGCAGATTTCTCGGATTATTTCGAACAGGTAAATCCTAATGCAACTGTTGAAGAAGCTCTTCATAGCATGTTCAGTCTCAATGCTGTTATCAACTCAGATATTCGAGGTTTGGATGTTAGTGACATGAATTTTTCATATAACATGCCTGAACAAGATGATTTGGATTCATGTTCCTTATCTTCAGGGTTGAATGGAGAAGTTTTCATGCGGGGAAAGGTAAAATACATAAACCAGTCTTTATAAATCAACCGATGACTCAAACCACTTGAATGTTAAAGCTTCTTATACCATTTGCTAGGTTGCGAAAGGCAAGATGTTGCATCAACTCAACGAAGTCTCTCAAGTTGGCTCATTTACAAGACAAGTTGGTAATGTTGGGTTGAAGTATATTTCCTCTAAAGCATCACCTATATGTTTTCAAAAACATTACAGGATGTATATGATAAAATCTCTACCTCAGCTTAAAGTGTTAGACAATTTGGCTATCAGAAACAGTGACAGAGAGAAGGCCATTGAAACTTATTCCACAAACTTTGAGCCTTTACCATACAGGAGAAGTAACAAGGAAAATGTAGTTAGATTACTCGAGAAGCGTGAACTGAGATCTCGATGTTCAGGTCCAAAAGGGAAATCTCGGCATTCCTACACGAGGTCTCTTTGTGCAGCGAGGATGGGATCGTCTTCTTGGCCGCTCATGAATCCACTTCCTGTTTCGGGTATTCCGGGAATTGAAAATATGAAATTAAGTCCAAGGCAGTTTGAATACCATCCAGTGAATCCTAGTCTTATGGTATTCGGAACATTAGACGGTGAGGTGGTTGTTCTAAATCATGAAAGCGGAAAAGTTGTCGGTTACATCCCATCTCATGGAGCTTTAAGTAGCGTCTTGGGACTTTGCTGGCTTAAGACATATCCATCAATGGTAAAATTTCTATTTTTGTTAATTGTTACCTTACAAATCCATTATAAAATTTTTGTTTGTTCTCTCTTTCAGCTTATAGCTGGTTCAGCCAACGGCTCTTTGAAGTTATACGACATTCAGAAAGCATCATCGACACTTCCAACTAGCGCATACAACACTTCTGGTTCTGTTACTTTTCATGAGTTTGATCAATTGACTTCAGTTCATGTTAATTCTACGGACCAACTATTTCTTGCTAGCGGCTACTCGAAGGATGTGGCTTTGTATGACATAGGTAGCGGGAAACGTCTACAGGTTTTCACTAATATGCATAAAGAGCATATTAATGTGGTGAAATTTGCAAACCATTCCCCACATGTTTTCGCAACTTCTTCGTTTGATAAGGATGTTAAATTGTGGGACTTGAGACAAGAGCCATCCCGACCATGCTACACCGCTTCAAGTACCAGAGGAAATGTTATGGTTTGCTTTTCTCCTGATGATCGATATCTTTTGACATCAGCTGTGGACAATGAGGTATGATATCATGGTCATTTAGTAAATTACTTAGTTTGGTCTATGCAAGAAAAAACATCATATTTGTGGTTAAATTATGAAATGCTGAGTTTAGTAAACTTAGAGAAAAACATGAAAAACACGAAAAAAAAACAGAAAAAAAACAC
>KE153477.1:0-22102 GCA_000411095.1 Aethionema arabicum
TTTCAGACACCTCACCTTCGGGTTCGATATACATAGGAGACCAAGAGCCAACGGCACAGCACGTCGAATGTTCTGTTCTCCATATTGTAGCATACGCTCCAGAGAACGGATCTGCATATCAAGACCCAATTCTTCAGACATAGCAACAATAGCTAATCCAAGCACAGCAGGACCCTGGTGGATTTCGCCTTTCTCTAAATGCTCTCCACATTGAGCTAGAAGTTCTTGGACCTGAAAAAAATGAAGAGTCAGCAATTAAAATTAGAAAAGCTGTGGAATTGTTATTTCAGCCATTGACACAATTCACTAGATACCTTAAGGACATTCCCAGTTCCAGCATAGGCACATGAAAGAAGTGTTATATCACAATACTTTCTGATTTTCTCATTAAAAGTCTTCGAAACTTCTGCCGTAGCCTCCACACTTTCCTGCTCGATATCAAAACGAGTTAACACCGACCAACAAGGCAAACAAATATCGGGAACAAACAAGAGAATTATCAAGCGCAACTCGCTGCCTACTTGTTTGCCAAGGTATAAAAGACCAAGTCCAAGAGGCAAGAAACGAGTGAGGCCATCACCGAGTTCTGCCTCGCTCCTATCCATCAAAGCAAATATAATAGATTGCGCAACCTCTTCGCTACATGATCCAACATAGATCAACCCCAAAGAAAGCGCAGCAAACGCAATCACATCAAGAGGTGCTTTTGCATCATTCAGTATTGGAGACAATCTGCTTCTTATCTGTCAAAAACAGTGAGAATGTCATTGATATCTGAACATGACTTTAAACATCACACTATTACTACAAAAATAATATGTCCGCACCTGCTCATTTTGGGAACCAGCATATGCAATTCCAAGACCCATAATAGCACCAATTCGAACCGATGGATCCTCTTTGTCTATATAGTCACCAAGAAGTGCCAATGCCTGAAAAAGGAAGGTGAGTGAGAAGAAAGGATGGGGAACAACTATGAGCACAAAGGTCACCGTAAAACCGAAACAGAAATCAACTCACGGGATCGCAATCGTTCTTGATACCGCAATTTACAATCCCAACTCCAAGAAGAGCTCCAGCAATTATTTGATTATCATTACTATGAATATATTTGTCAAGTTGAGCTAGTCCAGAGTCCACATCCCACAATAGAATCATACCCTAGCGTTGGGAAACAACAAGATCTTTATAATTTTAATTTCGAAGATATGAACACGGCTAAGCAATAGGCATACCAGACTAGCAGCTGCACTAGTCTTGCCATGTTCTTTATTTTTGAAGAGCCAGTTCCCAGCAGATCCACTTGTTGAGTCTGTTGGAACAGTCATGAGTTTATCCTGCAATAAAAAATATACCAAAAGGGGCAGCTGAGATTTCATTTCAATTTTGCACATTAAAAGATGGGATGGCGGCGAAAAACCCCTAAACTATTTGTTTTTAGCGAAACAGACCATAAACTATCAACTTGGGAAAAAAACTCCTAAACTTTGTTTTTTTGGCGAAAAAAACCGTAAACTATCAAGTTGGCGAAAAAACCCCTGAACTTTGTTTTTCGGTGAAAAAACCTCTCAATAAAATTGACCGTTAAATTGCCGTTAGTATCTAATTAAAAAAAATGATGTTTTTAAACTATAAAATTTTAATTTTAATTAACCGCAATTGTTAACTTTTAATTTTATTGTTTAAACACATCGTTTTATTTAATTAAAGGCAAACAATGATTTAACGGTTAAATTAACAGAACTTTTTCGCCAAAAAAAAAATTCCAGAGGTTTTTTGGCCAAAAAAAACAAAGTTCAGGGGTTTTTTCGCCTACTTCATAATTTAGGGTTTTTTTCGCAAAAAAAACAAAGTTTAAAGGTTTTTAAACCAAAGTTTAGAGATTTTTTTGCCAAATTGATAGTTTAGGGTCTGTTTCACCAAAAACAGATAGTTTAGAGGTTTTTTCACCACCATCCCTTAAAAGATCTAGTAATCATACCTGACCAAAACCAGCATTTACAAATGCATTGACAAATGTAGCAGCCAGGTTTTGTCTAGCAGAATCCACAATTGCACCAGAGCTAGCCCTGCCATCAAGCAAGTGAGCCTGCAAAGTTCATTGCAGACCACTAACGAACAAACACTCCATAAGGAGGTATATAGCTAACAAACAATTTCTCCCAAAATCCCATTACTAATCAAGAGAGCGCTTTTCACTTTCTCATTATTAACTACAAACAGTCCATAGTGCTGCTTAGGGCTAGGCGTTCAGTTTGTTTGGTTCGGTTTTGTTCGGGTTCGGTTTATTGGGTTTTAAAAAAATGTAACCAAATAGAAATCAAACTAATTCGGTTTCGGTTCGGTTTTTAAAAAGTGTAACCAAATAGAAATCGCTAAATTTTGTTCGGTTTGGTTCCGTTTTGAGTTCGGTTTATTTTTTTGGTTTTGATCGGTTTTGTTCGGTTTTTTTGGATTAAATCAGTTTATAATATAAAAGACATTAGACACTTAACATAGTTTTTAATTTCAAAATGATAAGACAATGGTTTAATTAAAAATCATCCAAAAAATTTAAATATTCAAACTTAAAAAAATTCAAATATCCAAAAAATTGCTTTAAATACCCAAACTTAAATTTTCAAAACATATAAAAATATATTATATTCATTTTATAAATGCTATTAAAATAATAGGTTTTGTTCGGGTTATTATTCGGGTTCGGTTTAAAACCAAACCAAACCGAACCCAAACGGTTTAAAAAATCAACGGTTTTTTATCAAAACCCAAACCCAAACCAAACCGTAATTTTTGATTTGGTTCGGTTCTGGTTTGTTAGTTTTTTCCCACCCCTAGACGCTGCTATTGATATGTAGTAACAGAGCAATACATCATAATAAAAAAGGCATAAAAAGTTCCTAGTGCACTTTGAGGACTTACATGGCGTGCAATCATGTAGCAGAACTGTTTTTTTCTTAGCAGGTCAGTGCATGAGATAAATACTTGTTTCACATACTGCAAAAACAGAAAATTTATATATCATATAACACCCTAAAAACTTGTGAAGTTCCCACTAATAACCAAAGTATGTAACATAGAGGATAGCTCTATATAATCAGCTCCAAAGTTATTAGGGCACTTTGAGGACTCACATGACGAGAAAGCATGTCACAGAACTGTTTCTTTCTTAGTAGGTCAGTACATGAGTTAAATACTTGCCTTATATACTGCAAAACATAAAAATATGTATCATATAACACCTTAAAAACTTGGGAAATCCCACAACTAATAACCAAAGAATGTAACATAGAGTAAACTAAATTCTATACAAAGTTAGAACTTAGACCTGCTGCATGTTATCAAGAAATAATGCGATTTGTAGAGCGTTTGGATATTCAGCAAATTTCATGTAAATCATGTAAGCAATATCTAGAGCCAGGATATAGTCTGGTCCTGGAAAATACCTGTACAAAAATCAAATACATAAAGATGTCAAATGAAAAGGTAATGCCAACAAAATTAAATAAGATCATCATCTTGTAATTACTTTGCTGCACTAGTTAGATAGTTGCAAGTCCTCTTGAAATTTGTGGTATCTACATGCTTAAGCAAGAGATCAAGATCCTCAACATCCATCAGGAGGTCAACAGCTTCAGTTTCTGCATTATGCTGCAAGGAACAAAATGGAATACTTCAGAGATAGAAAAAAGGAAAGTGTTGGTGAGCTGTAAATGAAACTTTTGTTAATCAAAATAGGGATGGCGGCGAAAAACTTCTAAACTATTTGTTTTTGGCGAAATAGACACTAAACTATCAAGTCGGCAAAAAACCTCCAAACTTTGGTTTTAAGGCAAAAAAAAACCCCTAAACTTTATTTTTTAGGCGAAAAAACCCTAAAATATCAAGTCGGCGAAAAAAACCCTGAACTTTGTTTTTCTAGCTAAAAAACCCCTAAACTTTGTTTTTTTGGCGAAAAAACTTCTCCGTTAATTTAACTGTTAAATCATTGTTTGTTTTTAATTAAATAAAGGATGTTTTTAAACAGTAAACTTTTATAACTATGATTAATTAAAATTAAGATTTTATAGTTTTAAGGTAATTTAATGGTCAATTTCATTGAGGAGATTTTTCGCCCAAAAAACAAAGTCCATGAGTTTTTTTTGCCTATTTGATAGTTTAGGGGTTTTTTTGCCCAAAAAACAAAGTTTAGGGGTTTTTTCGCCAACTTGATAGTTTAGGGTCTCTTTCGCCAAAAATGGATAGTTTAGGAGGTTTTTCGCCGGCATCCCATCAAAATATATAGAACCCTTTCTTACTACAATGGGCGAAAGAACCAATAAAACTAAGAAAGGCAAAGGAACTAACCTTCATGTGAAAAGAAACAATTTGCTGCACAAGCTCCATTAAATCCTCGATTGGGGTCTCCTCACTCTGATATAACAAATAGAAAGTGCATGCAGCCATATTTCAGAAACTTTTCAATGACCTTACTCAAGTATGTGCAAAGTTCTTCGAGCTAAAACGTAACTGCCAATAACCAAAATTAAGTTCTAACCTGACGATTCACATATTCTTGTGCAATCTCTCCAGCCAAATTGCTGACATACTCGTGACCCCAGGATCCGATATCACCCTCTGATCCAATCAACCTATAACTTAAGCTTTCCTGAAAAGAGTATTGGAACATAGAGGACGAGCAGCAGATAAAGAGCATATATGGAAAACGCAGAAAATAAAATAAGAATTTAGAGACATGAGAATGAAAGGCAAATATGTTTTAGTTAATCACAGTAGCAAGAAAGCATACTCTTTCACCCTCAGCAGACATGGTCAGTGCAAGGACAGACAGTATATCTGCCAAATATTTCTGCAAATACAGGAAATTGATCTTTAATCAATGCCCACGAATAAATAAGGTTCTGACGAGATATATTTAAAGGGATGATGCGAAAAACCTCCGAAATTATCTATTTTTGGCGAAACAGATCATAAATTATTAAGTTGGGAAAAAAACTCCTAAACTTTGTTTTTTAGGAATAAAAACCCCTAAACTATCAAATAGACGAAAAAACCCTGGACCGTTAAATTACTGTTAGTATCTAGTAAAAACAAATGCATTTAAACTATAAAATTTTAATTTTAATTAACCTTTAAACACATCGTTTTATTTAATTAAAGACAAACAATGATTTAACGGTTAAATTAACGGAAAAGTTTTTTTGCCAAAAAAACAAAGTCTAGGGGTTTTTTTTGCAAAAAAAACAATGATTTAATAGTTTAAGGTTTTTTTCGCAAAAAAAACAAAATTTAGCGGTTTTTTCGCCTAAAAACCAAAATTCAGAGGTTTTTTCGTCGACTTGATAGTTTAGGGTTTGTTTCGCAAAAAACAGACAGTTTAGGAGTTTTTTCGCCGTCATTCCTATCTTAAAATGCCAGAAGCTGAAGATATACCTTAAGATCAGATTCATCCATTTGCTCATGAAATGCCTTAAGATTTCCATAATGAGGACGGAGAAATTTAAGTGGTTTAGGAACTGATGTCATGGAGCTTGTTGAGGCACGGATTTCCTGTCTACAAACCAAAAGATACAACAGAACCGAGATTAGATCATTGATCAGATGATTAAAAACATGATTTTGGGTCATTCACAGCAGCAAAATAAAAGTGTTCAAGAGTTCAGATTACAAGCCATTGTTTGAATATTTCTAGCTAATGAACTTAAAGGATCAATTGTGAAATATAAGAAAATTACCTCATGCTTTCAAGAGCAGCTTTCTGCAACTCAGCATTGGGGTCCTTAATCCTCTCAACATAGAGCTCTAAGTTCTGCTTTAATTGCAAATCCTCTTCGGACTACAATCAACATCAGACGCAAAATAAGTAACAGAGCAACAAAAAATGGATGTAACCGCCGCCAGAATACAAAACTTTACCACTTACGGCAGTGGAAGTTAAACCCCCCATTGGAAAACTACCTCTCAATTACATGTTAACGCTTATGAAATTCAGTTTACTTGAACTTTCTACACCTATTCTTAGGGCCGGGCATTCGGGTATATGTTTGGTACTTTTGGTTATTCGGTTCTATGACTATAGGATCCGTTTGGTTCTTTGAAGATTTTGGTTCGGTTCCGGCTCTAGTTCGGATATTTGATAAGAACATCCGAAAAATACCCAAAAAACTTAAAAATTACCCGAAAAATCAAAAAAATACCGGAAAAAAACCGAAAAAATACATATTGCGCTCGGGCATTCGGGTATCCATTCGGTTTTGGTTCGGTACTTTTGGTTATTTGGTTCCATGACTATAGTATCCGTTCGGTTCTTTGAAGATTTTGATTGGGTTTCAGTTCCGGTTCGGATATTGATAAGAAGATCCGAAAATACCCGCCAAACTTAAAAAGTACCCGAAAAACCGAAGAAATACCTAAAAACTCGAAAAACCAAAAAATTACTCGAAACCCCGAATAATACCCAAAAAACTGAAAAAATACCCTAGAAAAAAAGTATGGTTACTTTTGAGTACCCAATGAATATTTTTGGTTCTGATTACTATCCGATTTTCATGGATCCGAATTTAAGATCTAATTGCTATTTTACACTGGAACCAGAACCGAACTCTTTTTTCGGTTTGGATTCGGTTATTCGCTTCCTGTTTTTATGTCCAGACCTATCTATTCTGTGAATAACTTAAAAGCAAAACCCTAAATGTAGGAAAACCTACTTCATCTATGTCGATTCAGATTCAGCTTAATCATTAACTTCCCTCCTGATCTTCGCATATACCGAACAATTCCCCAATCTATAACTCTCTAATCTCAAGACAGACATAATGTAACAAAGAAAGAGAAATCAAATCGAATAGAACTCACCAGATCCTCCTCATTTTTTACGTCCTTCTTCTTGGGGTCCTTCGACGGAAACTTTGTCGAAGATTCTTTCCGCTTCGCACCACCGCCAACGCTATTCGGATCCTGGGTCGGAGCCATCTCAGTGAGAGTAGTACCTAGTCAATATGATCCAAAAAATCACCCGAAATTCAGATATTCAAACAGATCGAATAGCTTTCCTCTATTTATAGGGTCGCGAGTTTTATTTTGATTTTAGTTATGATTTTTTATTTTTTGAAATTTGATAATGGAGGTTTTAAAATTATATAGATTTTTTTAATTAAAATTAAATTTAAATTTAAATTTAAAATTAAACTATATTTTTAAAATTTGACAAAGATATATATATATATAATTTAAGTTGAGATTAATTATAGTACAACAATTTTGAATTTTTATTTGTTTCCCATAATTTAAAGTTCAAAATTGAAATTTATATTTAACAAAATATGATTGCTAAGGGTTATAGAGTTAAAAAAATCTTGGTTTTTAAAATTTATGGTCTACAAAATCAGTTTTTAAAACTAGGGAATTTTAAATCAGGTCGATAAAATTCAAAAACTATTTTACTAGTTTCTCTAAAGGTTTTGTCGTGCATATTTTAAATGGTTTGTTTTTTCATTTAACTATCCAATAAATTTAAAAAGATGCATAGACACATAACAATACACACGAGATAAATTACATTTCTTCGAAGAGATTTTTAGAGAAAAAACATTATAAAGTAGAAAGAAAAATTTGAATTGTGATCAATAGAAGATTTCTATTATGATTTAGGGTCTGTTCAGAATCATGTCGCTAACGTCCAAAAAAAATAAAATTTGAGATAAAATATATAAAAAATGAATTCATAATTTTCATATGTGGTATATTAATAGTCGCTCAAGATAAAATTTGATCGCTGATATTTAAAGCGACATGTGTTCTCCCTAAATATGTTCATTTATTTTATTGCTGAATAATATTTTTATTTTCTTTGGTGAAAATTTTTTGTTAACAAGAGTAAATACAGCCGCTTGATTTTGTCGTAGAGACATTATTCCGAACAGATCCTTATTTTTTGATTTTAGTATCAAGTTTCTGAAACGAAAGCTTATTCTATATCATCACTAAACCGATTACATATTTTTAATTGGTTTTACATTTCACGTATAAAAATTACACATAATATTATTGACTTCCAAAACATTACGCTCACTTAAATTTAAATCCTCAATATAAAATTCAACGGTAACGATATATTTATATCGGGTTTGTTAAACAAAATTAACAGATCCGGTTTCGATAAATCCGGTTTAGATAAATCCGGTTGAATTAAGTTTGATTCGATTTAAGTTTTGTTTGCCTACCCCTGGAATCTTTATTGCTTCTAGAAAATGACATTTGTGTGTTGTCATTTTTCTCTAAATCCAAATTTGATTTCAATCACATTTTTCTTCTCTTTTTGTTTTTAATTTTTTGAGATAAAATTATTTTTTTTAAATAATAATAATTGAATTTTTTTGGCCGTTGATTTCAACCGGGAAAGCAGCAGAAGCAAATCTGAAATCTGAGTTTAGCCAACCACAATCACGCGTTCATCTAACAACACTCGAATTCTCAACACAAGCTCACAAATTATTTGTCTCTTTCTCCAAACCCTAACCCTAATTTTTTTATTTATCCCCAAATTTCGTTCCTTTTTTGCTTACACAAAAATGGAAGACGAAGAGGGGATCGGCTTAATTCTAGCTAGAGCTACAGAGCTTAGGCTCAAAATTAGTGACTGTATCGATAGCAGCGCTTGCACATCCCCCACCACCGATGGTGTTGTTAACGACGACATTTCGCCGGGTGAAGGAAGTAAAGATGAGATTTCGGGGAATGAAGATAAGGATTATGAAGAGGATGATGAGGCTGAACGTCTTTTGCGTATACGTGATGCTCTCGAATCTCTTGAATCTCAGCTTGCTTCTTTGCAGGTTTTGTTCGACTCTTATATTGCTATGTTCATCTGTTACTGATCGTTAGTTTCGAATTTCGAATTTTTCTTCGCTTATCGTTAGTTTCTGCTGAAAAATTTCAATCTGAAACTGATAATTGTAGTTATGGCAGTCAATTTCCTGGTTTTTAGTGTACTTGAAATGTGTGGAGCATTGAAAATTTAAAGTTCTAGGTCTGCTTCTTGACTGAAATTGAGTCTGAAGTTTGTTGAAAGTGGATTCAGCTTACTTCTTTGCAGGTTTTGTTCGATTCTACTATGCTCTGTTCATCTGTCACTCTTGAGTTTCGAATTTATCTTCGCTTATCGTTAATTTCTGCTGAAAACTTCAATCTGAAACTGATAATTGTAGTTATGTCAGTGAATTTCCTGGATTTTAGTGTACTTGAAATGTGTGGAGCATCGAAAATTGAAAGTTCTAGTTCTGCTTCTTGACTGAAATTGAGTCTGAAGTTTATCGAAAATGGATTCAGCTTACTTCTTTGCAGGTTTTGTTCGATTCTGCTATTGCTCTGTTCATCTCTTACTGATCGTTCTCAAGTGTTGAAGTTATCTTCATTAATTGTTAGTTATTGCAGCAAAATTCACTCTGAAACTGTAATTGTAGTTATGGCAGCCAATTTCATGGATTTTAATGTACTTGCAATGTGAGGAGCACTGAAAATCAAACTTCTAGTTCTAGTTCTGCTTCTTGAGTGAAATTCAGGCTGAAGTTTGTTGAAAATGGATTCAGCTTGTTCCATCAAATTATCGTAAATAAATCTATTCTATTGTTATGCTGTTGGTTGATTGATTTCACTAACTTGATACTCAGTCAAAATTGGTAAAGATTTGAGGCGATATATAACACGATCTCACGGTAATGTTTTTCTTGTATCAATCAGGATCTACGGCAAAAACAACAATATGAGAAACAAGTAGCTCTCTCCGAGATTGATTACAGTAGGAAAATGTTGCTTGAGAAGCTCAAGGAGTACAAAGGAAAAGATTTCGATGTACTACGCGAAACTTCCAGTTTTGCTGGTGAAAGAGTAGACTATGAAAACGATCTTCTCCTTCCTCCATACCCTATTCATCCTCCAGTCTCCCTCGGTTTAGACAATGGCTACTCATCTCACTTACCTTCAAAGCACAAATCTGATGCAAATGGGTTTGCTTCAAACAATTTAACAAATAAAACAGTGGAAAATGGCCCCAACAAACAGCCTGAAGGTTCAAATCATGGTTTCATTCGTATCTTAGGTACAGTTGCAAAGATTATGCTTCCAATTATCGGTGTTATTTCGATCTTGTCTGCTTCTGGGTATGGTCCAGAGATGAGGAAAAGAGGTGGTAACTCTTTGAAACTACTAAGATTTCTCCCGCAAAGATTAATCAGAGGTAAGAAATCATCTGATCAATGCCCACCAGGGAAAGTTCTTGTGGTGGAAAATGGAGAAGCAAGATGTCTTGTGAAAGAAAGAGTTGAAATACCCTTTGATTCAGTGGCTGCAAAACGTGATGTAACTTATGGTTACGGTTGAATAATAACTACTATACCTTGTCTGTAATCTTGTTGACTCTGTTCTATGTGTAAAGTTTCAATCTTGATCTCTTAGATATGTGATGAAGCCCACATGGTGTTCACTGTTACATAACAAGTTTTGTTCTTGCTTGTGCCTTTTGTAACAAATAAATCTAGAAAAGAGAGATGATAGGTTTGTTAGTTGGTGCAGGGTTGACGGGCGACAACGATAAAGTTTTATTTGTTTACCTGTTTGTTGGGTCAACGACCTGTTTTAGCGATGAATTTTGGTGAATTTAGTATATAACTTCTAATTGCTGAGATTTGTCGCCAAAACTTGTTGAACCAACCACAGGTAACAAGCATGTTTAGTGCTGAGTTTTGGCAATGCCCTCCGCAACCAGCACGACAAAATAAACATAAATTTTCGTTGTTGTTATTCGTTGTTTTTTTTTACCGTTTTGGAAACAGCAATGGGCTATACTAACAAAAATTTATGTTTTTTTTTTTATCATCATTATTTGTCTTCGGATTTTGTTGTTGAACATGTTTGTTTACAAATTTTGGCGATAAAACTCAACGGTGGCTCTCTCCCGCAACATATTACTTGTTATCTGTCACTGGACCTAGATCCATTTACAGGTAATATGTGTGTTTTGCCATATGACCGAGATAAAAAAAAAAGAGCTTTTTGAGCCCACAATTTAAAACTCTTTGAAACACAGCCATTAGAAACCATGTTCCATTACACAGAACACAGCACATGGTTTTATATATCTCTTGACCAAAACAACTTGTGTCTCTTCGTTAACACAAAAGGGTTTTATGTCAAAACCTATATATAGATACCTAGTGGAATCACAAAGAATTGTGTATCAAATCAGTCAAATTCTAAAGTGAACTTGTGGTGAAATCATGGAGAATGAAGGAGAGATTAAGTTCACAGAAGAACAAGAAGAACTTGTGGTGAAATCATGGAATGTTATGAAGAAAAATTCAGCTGATTTGGGTCTCAAACTCTTCCTCAAGTAAACTCCTTAATCAATCTTTATTGGTTTGTATATGATTCTTGATTATATATATTTATATGTGAATCTAGCTAAGATTTGAATTGATTTTAATGAAGGATTTTTGAAATTGCACCAACAACAAAGAAGATGTTCTCGTTCTTGAGAGATTCACCAGTTCCTGCTGAGCAAAACCCAAAGCTTAAACCTCATGCTATGTCTGTTTTTGTAATGGTAAAACCTAATTTTGAAGAAATTTCAGTTTTTTATTTCTGGGTTTCCTTAAATTGATGCTGAAAAATGGGGGTTTGGGTTTATTAAGTGTTGTGAATCAGCAGTACAACTAAGAAAAGCTGGGAAAGTAACAGTAAGAGAAACTACTTTAAAGAGACTTGGAGCTACACATTCTAAATACGGCGTCGTTGATGAACACTTTGAGGTTGACCGTTGACCAGATCTCAATTAGTGATTTTTTAATTATGTTTTGAGATAATTTTGATTAATTTTTGGATTAAATTGTATTGTAATTTGCAGGTGACGAAGTATGCATTGTTGGAGACGATAAAAGAGGCGGTGCCGGAGATGTGGTCACCGGAGATGAAGGCGGCTTGGGGTCAAGCTTATGATCACTTGGTTGCTGCAATTAAAGTGGAAATGAAGCATTAAATAGTTTGGTAATCATATAATAAGAATAAAAAATGTATATTTTATTATACTTTACTCGATATTTTAATGTGTGGTTGATTATTATTAACATTTTTTTTTTATATATCGTCCTTTTTCAAGAGACTTCAAGTTTCTATACTAATCTAATCAAATTTTAATGTCAATTGTTGTCGTGAGTTGTTTGATTTGGTTTCGTAACCTTGCATTATTATTCGTTGATACAAATTAAATGACATTAATATTGCTGTTTTTTAAATGAGAATATTTTTTTATAATTTTAATGAAATTATTATTTATTTTCTTAATAAAATTTAAAACTTCGTCTATTTTTTTGCTCAACCTTGTCTATTTGTGTTTCAACATACTAAAGGTTGGAGTTATTTTACCATGATTCCTAAATTAATCTATAGTAAATTTTTGAGAAATTATGTAAAATATTCTAATTCAAGATACATATGTAAATTTACCCTAATGTGTGAGGATATACTTATTATACCATTGGGTCTTATATTAAACTGCTACTACTTTTTTAGATATCTACTAGTATCTTCTAACGTTTAGAACGAGATTAAATGTAACCATTTTTAGATATTCAGAAAATTATGCAAAATATCTTTGTTCAAAAAGTTTTTGCGAACATGTCATAATGTATGAGAATATATCAAAAATACCCTAAATTAAATGTTATTTTTGCAAAAAACAATATTTAAATTAGAACATTTTTGTAAATTTTCCTATCTGTGTGGGCATTATATCTCATTAATGTCGAACATTCATTTTTCACTTATACAGTAGAACCTCTATAAATTAATACTCGATAAATTAATAATCACGATAAATTAATAAATTCTTCCGGTCTCGACTTGGAACAGTGTAAAAATTAACAAAATTTAATAAAATAATAAGATAATAATGTATTTTGAAATTCCTATGTAATTATGGTCCCAATAATATTATAAATTAATAAATATGATATATAAATATATTATATAGGTATATAAGATAACTAGTAAAATAAAGTTTTAATACTATTTGTTTTTCATTATCAAATAACAATTAATACAAATTATCATATAAGACAAAAATATAAAAANAATAAAGTTTTAATACTATTTGTTTTTCATTATCAAATAACAATTAATACAAATTATCATATAAGACAAAAATATAAAAATAAAGAAATTATAACAAAAAATGGAAACTTAATATTTTATACAATAAATGGAATATTTACATGATAATGTAGTACAATTTTAAAAAGATCGGTATAATTTTGAGATGTGTTATTTTTCGTAAAATGAATGTTTTATGAATTAATTTTATAAATTAATAATTATTAATTTATCGATAAATTAATATCTCGCTAAATTAATAAATTTTTCTAGTCCCAACGTTATTAACTTATAGAGGTTTAACTGTATAATTCTAGATTTTGATATTAAAAAACACTATATGTTATATAATACACGTTACAAGAATTCCATGCCTTACAAAAATCTTACATTTTCTAACAATCATAAAAACTACAAAACATTTTGTCTTGTTAAATTTGCAAACAAGTTTAAAAATATACAAATAACTTTTGTAGTGATCTTTAATTTTACTTGTTACATTATCGGATATTAAGTACATAACATGCACTCTATTTTTCTTGGTTTGACAAATATAACCCAATCACTAAAAGACACGTGTAATTAAAAAATTAGAGTTAAATAATCATCCTCGGGAGATGAGGGAGCCCACAACGCCGGCGATGAGGATCGTCGGATCTCCAAGTACGGCGGAGATGACGAATTGCACGGCCATTCCGGCGATTTCGCAGCATTTCTGAACTTTGCCTTTGCTGCTACTACGGTGGTGATGTTCAAGTGTGTTTTTCAAGCTTAGGCCCTTAGTTTGTATGATTTTACCATTTTGTCCTTTGTACAACTCTCTCCAATTCTCCACCAACATCTCTCGAACGCACGCCACGTGTACATTATATTTCTTGCAAGAAGACCTGTTTATCATTAGATATAACTTTTAGTTCCATATTTAAAATAAAACTAGTTTTAATAATATTTAACCTTAATCATCACTTTCTAAATTCAAAAAAAAAAATAAGTAGTGTCCATTATATTTCATAAGTTTTTTTTTGAAAAATATTTCATAGGTTTTTAAAATACCCTAATGTTTTTTTAATAAAAATATTCATTTTTATGATTATATTGTAGAGATTATAGATTATACTTAATGATTACTGATTAAATTTTAAATTTTACTGATTAAGTTTACCACTTACACACCATATAATTTTGCAAATTGCTCATTATACTTTTATTAATTATAGTATGTAATTCTATTTTTCCAATTTTATTATTCATTCACCTATAAATTTTTTTTTGTATTTTTCAAATGCCTAATATAACATCTTTGAATAAAAATTACCTTTTTACATTTAAAAAGAAATCACAAACATCTGTAGATTAAATTATCTTTTAATATTTAATTATTTGTATTTGAGTTTATAATTCATATGAATATTATGCTCAATGCAATAATAAGTTCGAACTTAGATTGCAAGATATATGTTACTTGTATACCAAATTACCAACACAACAAAGTTCTTTTCTTTAAGAAAAAGTAGAAGTTTGTTTTCCATTTCTGTTGCTTTTAAAAGATAAATTTCATATTCGATATCTCAACTTAATTCAATTTTAAATAGAATTACTTTATTTTAGAATATATGCTAATGTTGACTAAAAACAAACAACGAAAACAAGTAAATAACCAACACACCACACCATATACAAATATTCTATAAAATTAAATATAAACTTTAATTCAAAAATTATATTCGTTTGTCACTACAACATATTTAAAAAAAAATTATATTACGGTTAACAAAAACTATTTTTCATTTGACGAAAAAAATTATGAGCTATCAAAATGATTTTTTAAACCTTAAATTTCAATAGTCGGGCTATTTAAACTCAAATACTCAATAACAAAATTCTTTTTAATCAAAACTAAACATAATCACAAAATTTCATGTTAACCCCAAACTTAAACTCAAAAATACAATCCAATTTTTCGTTAATTAGTTTATAAATTTATGGGTTTAATTTCATATTTTAGTTTAAAAAACTAGTTATCAAAATTCGTAGATTAAAAAACTCCATTATCAAAATTAAAAAAATAATTTCGATAGTTTTTTTTAAAATTAAATTTGGACCATTTGTCAATTTATATATGTCATTCTTGTGCAGGAACCATGTTAATTTTCTCTGTATCGTTCTAATTTTATCGATAATTTCCATAGTTTAGAAAAATTTCACCAAATAATAGACAAAAAAAAACAAACCTGTAACTCCAGCTACGACCTTTTCTCCCACATCGATGACAAGAACTACTAACTTTACTATACAAAAACAACTTAAACTCTCCATCTTCCAAAGCCATAGGAAGCATAGCACAACATGGATGCAAATCAAACCCACACGCTTTACAATGATACACTAAACCGGACACATCTTTCTCACACGCGTTACAATACCGTTTCTCGAACCCGGGAGGCTTCGCCATTAACTGGAACTCACATTTCTTATAAAACGGATGTGTAATTGAACTTAAAGGTAAAGCACAATGAGCATGGAGATCAAAGTCACAATTTTTGTTACCGTTACAACGGTAACGTGACCCGATTCCGATTTCGTTGCAACCGTCGCATTTAAAAGGAGTTTCGGTGTAATCGAATTTGAGTTTGTGTTGTGGATGAAGAAAATGTGATGAGATTTCTGAGTATTTCATTTTTTTGAAATGATTAATTTTTTTTGGTATGAAGAATAAGTTAATATTGGAGGAGATGAGAGTTTTTTTATGTAGTGGAATCTTGAAGTTGCTGAAAATGTAAGAAAGTTTGCTAAGGGAAAAGAATTAGAATATAGAATATTATGAGTGTATAATATAAAGTTGGGTTTGATTCACTTTTGTGACTTTAATGCGACCAGAGTTCGTGGTTATCGGATGTCCTAGTTAAAAAATTAAAAATTGTGTGTTGTTTATTTTTTTAGTCATTGATCAAATTTTTGAAAATCATAAAGGTAACAAGATACCAATCTTAGTTCTACCAATAATTTTAATTGAAACTAAAAAAAATATTTAGATTTCTTTTATTAAACATAAATCCACAAAATAATTTAGGTCCGAAGCAATCATCTATCCCGTATATGCTAAACGTCGATTTTAGATGCTGTTGGAATTCCACATTGGATCTGGTGATATAAACTGTATTACTAAACCAAAATAGTTGAATTGTATTGAAAATATTATTGGATTTTTTTGAGTAATTATAAAAACTATTAAGTTTGTTTTAATATATGAAAATATATTAATTATACTTTTGGGTATAATGTTTGTAAAACATGTTTGAATTATGATATTTAAAATAAAAAACAATCCGGAGAAATATTATTGGATTTAAATTTATTTTTCGTATAAATTATTAACAATTTGTTGAATATATCCCGTATATATATTAACGACCGTTGCGTTGATTTTAATGAGAATCTGAAGAGGACAAAGTTACATAGTGAAGTTTTGAAAATAATTAAACCGATTTATTAAACCTAAATGTTTACATCAATCGCAAAGCGGTTCCTCCACCCGACCCGGAAACCTATACCCGACTCAGCCCTATCATTCGCTTTCCTCACCACCGTCCCTTCTCCACCGCCGCAGCCGCCGCCGCCGTTAGATCCTCTGATATCTGACGCCGTATCGATCCTTACTCACCACCGCTCCAAATCCCGATGGTCAACACTCCGTTCGCTTCATCCTTCTGGCTTCACTCCCACTCAATTCTCAGAAATCACCCTCTGCCTCCGCAACAATCCGCATCTCTCCCTCCGATTCTTCCTCTTCACGCGCCGCTACTCTCTCTGCTCTCATGATATCGATTCCTGCGCCACTCTCATTCACATCCTCGCTCGCTCTCGCCATAGGAGCTCCGCTCGTGAAGTAATGCGAATCGCTCTCCGTCTTTCGAAAGCTACTGAATCTTCCTCCTCTCGTGAACTCGAACGCGTCTCGAAAGTATTCCGTTCGTTGATTAAGAGTTACAACCGATGTGGATCTGCACCATTCGTGTTCGATTTGCTGATTAAATCGTGTCTCGATTCAAAAGATATAGATGGAGCTCTGATGATAGTGAGAAAATTGAGGTCTAAAGGTATCAATCCACAGATCAGTACTTGCAATGCTTTAATCTCAGAAATTTCAAAACGTAGAGGTGCTTCTTATGGACATATGTTATACAGAGAGGTTTTTGGTTTAGAGGATAGAGTCGATGAAGCTAAGACTAAGGTTAAACCTAATGTAAGCACTTTCAATTTGATGATGGTGAGTTTTTACAGGGAAGGTGAAACCGAGAAAGTAGAAGAGATATGGAAAGAAATGGAAGAGGCTGGTTGCTCTCCAAATGCTTATAGTTACAGTGTTTTAATGGAGACATACTGTGCAAAAGGTATGATGACTGAAGCAGAGAAGACATGGGAAGAGATGAAGGTAAAGGGAGTGGAACATGATGTTATGGCTTATAACACCATGATTGGTGGACTCTGCAGTAATCTAGAGGTTGCTAAGGCAGAAAAGTTTGTCCAGGAAATGAAATTGAAGGGAATAGAATGCAGTTCTTTAACCTATGAGCATCTCGTTAATGGGTATTGTAAAGCAGGGGATGTTGATTCCGCTATGGTTGTATACAGAGACATGAAAAGGAAGAGTTTTCAGCTAGAGGGTCCAATTATTGAATCATTAGTGGATGGATTATGTGAAAAACACAGAGTTCTTGAAGCATTAGATATCATGAAAGATGCAGTGAGAGATTCTGAGTTTTATCCTAGCCAGAAGTGTTATGAGTTGTTGGTAAAGAAGTTGTGTGAAGAAGGGAAGATGGAGAGAGCTTTGAGCATTCAAGCTGAAATGGTGGGCAGAGGATTTAAGCCGAGTAAAGAGACTTATAAAGCTTTTATCCATGGTTATGAAACAGTAGGGGATGAGAAAATGGCTGCATTGTTGATCACAGAAATGGCTGAATCGCTCAAGGGAAGGACAGATGAAGAAGAAAGCGAGAACTTGAGCTAGAACTTGAGCTAGAACTATGGGCTCGTTCAATTGTAAGTTCAACAACGTGTTGTTGAGACTAGTCGTTGCAACTGGTCATTGAATATATTCGTTTACATGTCGCTGGTAAAGGGACAAGTCTCGGTGATTAAAAATTAAGCACCAGATTTCACGATTTGGATTCTAAATCACATGTAAACGAACATTATTTTGTTCTTGTCGCTGAACAATACGTGCTGTTTGTCGCTGTTGCAGGATTCAGCGACGTGCAAACAAACGGGACTAGCAAACGAACAAGCGTAGCAAACGAACAGGGCCTATATTTGGTAAGTCGTTTGAGCGTGATACTGAATACATAACTCATTTTTTGACATAGAATTCATTACATTGAAATCTCGATTCACAAAAAGAAACAAAGCAATCCACACTCACCACTCCCATAACAATTACTTATTTTCTTGACTGTGAACAGGTCACGAAGGTCAACACAAACAAATAACAACTCTTGAACAGAAAAAAACGAAGGGAAAGCAAGGTTTTGTTTCAGAGTAATGGTGCTTAAAAGATGAGAGCCCAGACGGGGAAGATGAAGAGAATAAGAATCCCTATACTGTTGGAGAGACCATTAGCTTTTGTGAAAGCGTTCTTGAATCCACCAGAAGCTCTAATATGTTCTTGAAGCAAATAACACCCAATCCCTAAGCATACAGCCAATCCAACCCAGTCATTTCTGAATGTACCGCCTATTATTCCTGGAGCAACCACAATGAGCAAAACCAGAGCCGACGGTAACTCCAGGTACTCTACAAAAGGAGACAAACCCACGTGAATAAAAGGTAACTTTGTTACATTATAAGTAAAGGATGATGGCAAATCCACCTCTTTATTAGTTGAATTAAAGATATCTACATCAAAATTGGGTGAAAAAGTTATTATTTTGGCAAATCCACCTCTTTTTATTAGTTGAATTAAAGAGAGTTGTCAATCAAAAACATAAATATTGTGCGTTTTTATGGCAGGGGAAAAAAAATTATAGTTGTCGAAATAGGTTGAGTTTTAATCTAAGACTCATCCGATTTGATAAATCTTATCTCGACAATCATGGTTTTTTTTCCACGGCATCAAAATGTACAGAGAAATTTTCAAAAATATCTCAATTCAAACACTTTTTACAAAAATATTCTACCACTAGATCTAAAAATAATGATATTTTTGGTATATCTGCATATATTAGCACTTATTTGGACATATTTGGAAAAATCTTTGAATTAGGCATTTTGCATTATTCTCCAAATGGTATATACCTTTTTTTTTAGTTTGCTAGAGACTAACAGAGGGTAGATTTGCCAAAAAAAAGTAAATACATAATTTTTTACCACATTTTATCTATAATAATTTTTGACTAAACGTTCAAACTATAGAACTCTTTTTTTTTTACAAAACGACCAAATTGTAGGAAATTTCTTCTTGATAAAACGCTTAAACTATAGACTCTTTTTTTTTTGACAAAACGCCCAAATTTTTTCTTTAAAAAATTGTCCTCATTTCTACAAATAATCATGGATATTATATCAGATGTAAGATCTTATACTATATGAAGATGAATCATGGACTTTCAATTCAAATTCCTATATCTTTCTACATAAGTATTAACGCCTCTACACATTTCATATTTCAACAGAAAATGGAGAAAGAATATCATAAAGAAGACACAAACCTCTGAAATGCTTAGGGAAGAAAAGTTGCATAACAACAGCAACAAAAGCAATCCACTTTCCTACTTCTCCTCTGTTCAAAACACAAGTAAAGTTATAAAAAAAATGATCGCTTTTGAAGTTACCCAGATCCAAATTCTGATTGGTTTTACCTGAAAAGACCGAAGACGATTGAAGGAAGACTAAAGAAGATGTAAGGAATTAAAAGAGATGTAAGCATATTTGTCTTCCAATTAGTACGATCCAACACCAACAAATATCTGCAATTTCACTTAAAACTCATTACACATCAAAATTTATAAATTTCAGGTACAAGAAAACACAGAGAAAAGAGAGGTTTATACATGGCGGCAATGGAAGCAATCCATTCGAGAAGAGAAGTACCAAACCCTAAACCAGTAAGTGCTAGAGCATGGTTAGCTAGGTTACTAGCAGCGATGGAAAGATCATTGAGATCAGATCCAAGCAAGGCCTGAAGAGTGCCTGGATCTCTTCTCATAGCTGAGAAAGTCATGGAAACTGTGAGAAAAGAGAAGACTTTGGAGTTTGATTTTTGAAGAAAAAAAAGGTAATGTTATGAATAATTTGATTGCTAGAGTTTGGGGTTTGATTATAAAAGAATGAGAAATTAAATTGGTGGCTGTGTGTTTGCCACGTGGAATATGATATCAGTTAAAAATATTAGAATAATGGTAATTTAGCTAAGTGGATCGAGAGATATTTTGTGTATTATATACTTATATAGTAAGTATCAAAGGCAATTGATTTCTGACAAAGACTGACACGTGGTGACTCCAGCTGGATACACGTTCCTTTGTAGTTTTTTCTTCTCAACTTATTGGTTGGTCACATATATAGTGTTTTTTATATTTGTTAAAATATCTTAGCAAATTATTAATAATCATAATTTTTTTTAACTTTTTTTACTAATCTTATACAACTATATCAGTTTTCTTTATGATATATTTTTGTTTCATAATATTACATGTTATAATTTTTTTTATTTTATTTAACGTTTTGTATTTTTTATATGCATATTTTTTAGTTTATTTAAGAAAATTACATTGAGCCAAAAAAATTGCATTTATACTAATTCAAATAATGAAAAAGAAAATAGATGTATTTTTTTTGTCAACGGTTTGAAAGAATAACCTTCTAAATTTATAAAATGTATCAAATTGAAGAAATATCATTTTATATTATAAAATAAAAATAATTTATTTATTTTTAGTAATGTAGCTATTTAATATATGAACTTAATTTTTTAAAATAATGTAACAAATTTCTAGTTCGATTTTTGGCATAAAATCTGAATTTGTCTTAATTTTCTTTCTTTTTT
Source organism: Aethionema arabicum (assembly GCA_000411095.1). NCBI lineage: Eukaryota > Viridiplantae > Streptophyta > Magnoliopsida > Brassicales > Brassicaceae > Aethionema > Aethionema arabicum. The sequence continues at coordinate 21,185 of KE153477.1, forward strand.
TTGTCAAAAAGAAATTTAAAACTGTAAAATCTTTGGTTTAAAAAAAAAATCATAATAGTAAATTAGAAAAAATAATAATTAATTAATAATAAAGAAAACAAAAAAATAGTTATTGGCATAGTTATTAGAATGAGTGATGCAAGATTCGGAGCTTGACGACGATTAATGAGATTAGAGTATTATTAAATTATGGTTGTACCTTGTAAGTGCTTACAAGTTTAATAACATAATAAATAAATGAATAAATAAAGTGAATAATTAAATAATTTGTATGTCGGCAGCAGCATATAATATTATTGAATAGATTTCATTTTATCCTTACAACGGAAAGTCTTATTAGCGAATGTGGGCCCAATGGACACGTTCGCACTGTTAAAAACGTCACCGTTTTGTCGATGTCGGCATTTGAACGTTAGATTCCTTTTATTCGCCTTTTTCCCTTGAAATATGTCTAAACCGAGAACAATTTTGGAAAATAAACACGTTTACTTTAAGGGAAAACGGTAAAATAAACCATAAATTTTGCTGGTGAAAAAAATTATACTTTTAGAATAGATTTTTAAAGGGATTAAAGCAAAAAAACCCCTCAACTTTGACCATTTTGTAAAAAAAACCCTTAACTTTGAAAATCTGTCTTTAAACCCTCAAGTTTACTAATAATGTTTTTTAAACCCTCAACTTTACTAATGACGTTTTTTAAACCCTCAACTTTACTAATGACTTTTTTTATACCTTTTGTTAATTTTTTGTAATAAACCACTTACATATGTCCATTAAAGACATTAAAAAAATGTTGAGTTTAGTAAAATTACAAAAAACACAAAAAACCATGATAAAACACTGAAAAAAAATCACAAAAAATTATATATATATGGTTAAAATATGGTTAAATTTTGCGATAATTTTGGTTAATTTAGT
>KE153477.1:24518-44231 GCA_000411095.1 Aethionema arabicum
GGTCCATGAGAAGACATACAGTGAGCTCAGACATGGTTTCACTTTCTTCTTTCTCTTCTTTGTTTTCACTTTCTCTTTTTTTTTCTTTTTCTTCTTTCTTTGTCTTTACTTTGATTAACGGTTTCATCTTTTGCACTTCTTCTACCCAAATCTCCATAGCTTTTGCCATTCTTGTAAGTTAATTATCGATTTTTCAACAAGATGTGATCAAGTTTATGTATACATGGCCAAGAAGGGTATTTTTGTCTTTTTCATTAATTGGTTATGATGATCAAAAGAGTGACATTTGGTGGGGTTTGTGTTCACACTTTGGAGTCATTGATTGATTGGAGTTTTTAGGAGAGACTTATCTTTTTTTGGATCTTTGTCCAATACTCTACCGATTCATTTTTATTTTGAATTTGAATTTTTGCACTTTCTTAGACTTTTTTTTTGTGATAAACTCGACAGCGTGAAGCTTACGTGTTTGTTTTTTCTTTTATTACATTTTCCACGATGTTTTTTTTTTGTCAAAACTAAAACTTGTGATATTTTGTCAAAAATACGTTTTGTGCAATTCTTAAGTTGAAACAAGTTGGAGAAAAAAAACTTTGAAAATTCGAACGTAAATTTTTAGTTAGAACATTGTTTAAAAAAAATAATTATGAAATTAATTAAACAATTTCTCTGCGAAAGCGTAAATCTCGAAATTTTCTAACAAAGTTATATTAGCTAGTAATATTTTTTTTTAGTCAAAATGCATCTCTACAAAAATAAAATGTAATTTTTTTCGTAAGAGAAATGAAATTTTCAATTTTTTTTTATGTGAAAACCCAAAAGCGCAATCTCACAAATTTGTTGGTAATTTGAGATTGTACAATTTCACATTGAAGCATATTATGCTAGTTTTGGCATAAAAACGTATTTGTGTAATTATGAGACCAATATATGTCAAAATGTATTTCTTGGATTTAGTAACAAAAAAAATGCAAAATTCATATCCAAAATGTTTTTAAGTTTTGTTTATTTACAAATTAAAATATTTTGTATCCAAAAAATGTTGAAAAAATAAATCTCATTTGGCCTACTTTAAGATCTTATCTTATTCCGAATATTTAGTTTATAAATATTAGTAGGGCCAAGTGGCACATGTTTGATGGATTTATCTTTGAATGATTGCAATCCATTGGCTTTGTATTTGGGTATCAATATTTTATTTTATTATCTGTTTATATATTAATTAATCCGACTTGTAAATACATGTTTAATTGCGTCAAAAAATACATGTTTAATTTAAAACATAATATACTAACAGTATAGTATATATATCATTACATTAATGTTGTAGATTTCTAAGCAGCTTTGAAGTTGTTTCTAACAATTTTTTTTTTTAATTGAATGTTACGTAATTTATAAGCGAGTATTATTAGTATATCTATCCATCTATATTTTATAATTCAAAAATATCGATAAATTTATATATAATAAACAATTTAAGGATAAAAAAAATTATGTTTCTTTTGTATATGTATCAATGAATTTAAACGTTAAGTCCTGTCACAATAGTTTATCGTAACCAAACAATAACAAAAGATACATAATTTTTTTAGACGAGCGACTCAGGAACAGTAAAAAGATTGTTTGGTATAATAATAAGTGAGGATGTTTATATTCTATCATGATTGTTATGAAGCAGATAAATAATCATGTTCTATATATAAATATTTTTTATTAGCCTTTGACAAAACAACATAAGTGAAGCTAATATAGTACATGTAAGTAAACTCTTACCAGAAACTGAACTTACTGTACACACAACACAAGAAGACTGGGGAGTTCAACGCCACGCTTCTGTATCTGAAAGTTTAAGAGCTACAGCAGATCTTGAGCTTCTTCAAAGATGTTTAAAACACATATTTATCCACAATGCTCTTTGCTGTTGGAGAGACATATGCTGATGATTTCAATATCGATTCGTCGCATTTGGGTCACCTGAAAGTTGCAGTAGTAGATTATGATTAGTCACACTGTATGAAAGTGAAACAAAAGCCTTTCTCTACAAGGATTATGATAGTTTAAACCCTAAACAATTTCTAATTTGGTAAAATAACTCTCAATCGGCAAAATGGTTATTTTTTAAACTCTAAATTTTGATAATAGGACTTTTTAAACCCTACTGGAATGTTTTTAAATCAAAATTAAACTTTAATCACAAAACTAAACCATAATCTGAAAATTTAATCCAAATTTGGATTAATTATTCTGTAATTTTAAGTTTAAGATTTCGGTTTGAAAAATCCGTTGTTAAAGTTTCGAGAATAAAAAACCTGGTTATCAAAATTTAAAAAATCATTTTGATAGCTAAGGTTTTTTCCACCAAACGAAGATGATTCAAGATCTAAAATACCCCTATCGCTTTACTAAAGCTACGGGCCAGAGCACGGTGGGTTAGTGGTTCACTACTTGTGGGCCAGGGGTTTAGGGTTTATGGTTTAGGGTTTAGTTATAGTCCAAGTAAAAAAAAAAGAACTAAAGCTACAGAAGGGTTATGCCTCCTGAGTTTCGAAGATCATACCTTCGTAAGACAGCCAAATGCTGAATCTTGATTCTCCCTTTTGTCCACGTACCAGGTTCAAGCTTTTGAGGAAAGGTAGGGGCTTTCTAAGGCCAATGACCGGTGCTTATATATACCAGATGTGCCAACAATTACCTGATATGCATCCGTCTTACACTTGAAGCACCCTGTTGGGGAAGGGGGAGGTTGCATCTGGTGCTTATCATTGTCTAAATCCATGGTGTCCAACCTTCATACATGTTGCAGAGGTTATCAACACTCGTTGCTTGCTTGATTAGATAATCCACCTGCTCTGGAATGCTAACCTCCCTAGATATGTTGATTAAAATATGTCAATGTTTGTTTAAAGTTTCGAGTATATTGGGATGTTGGTTATTGAAACGTACCTGTTTTCAACAATGTTGCGACCATCTATTTTCATCTCCATACACTTGAGAACTGACAATGCATAAGCATTTTTACCTGCATGAAATATGGCAAAAAGTAAGAAACCATTCAGGCTTATGGGTCATTGCATCTTTGTGACGTCGGCTACTAATCAGGCTTGGATAATAAGAACTGCGAACACTCCAGACTAAAAAGTTACATGAACGTTCTACCACTCAATTTGCCTAAGGAAGTTTGGACATTAGACCTTTATCTCTATTTGATGAAGAAAACCCTCAATTATGAAAATGGTTTTTTAAAACCCTGAACTAATAACCAGGTCTTTTAAATCCTAAACCTTAATAACAGAGTTTTTTAAACAGAAATTTCAAATTTAAACTTGAAAGTATAGTATAATTAATCCAAATTTAGGTTACATTTTTTAGGTAAATTTTGAGATTCTGGTTTAATTTTTTGTTCAAAGTTTAATTTTGATTTAAAAAGTAAGGATTAAAAAACTTGGTTATCAATATACAGGGTTTAAAAAGCTATTTTCATAGTCAAGGGGTTTTATCACCAAATTAAGATAGTTCATGGTCTAAAAATACCATAATCCCATTACTTTTCGAGCCAAATGGAACCATGGAAGTGCAATGTGGTTTCCATAAGGTTTGGCTGATAGAGATAAAGAAAGAAAAGTATACTTATAAGCATTTACATGGAGAGACTGACCTTGCGCAACTCGAGTATGTGTCTGCATCAGAGGAGAAGCCTCATCACTTTGAACCTCAATTTTTTCCTTCATAGGTTCTTTGTCCTCAGATTTGATCTCTGAACTCTCATTGGCTGTAACTTCTACAGCTACATCGCATACTGGTAGATTGAGCTCTGTATTTTCAACTGGTTTATTAATCGAAGACTTTGGGAGATGATCATCATTATTTTCTATCACCACCTCTGCTGGTACTTCTTGTTGATCGGAGTCTGAGATGTTATCACAATTGGACTGTGACGATGGAGTTGAAGACTTCAAAGCACTGGACTCTTCTTCATTCATTTGTGTTTGTTCAAGCAGTTCGGTTGAATTGTCGAAACTAGCAGGACTGTTTACTTCGATGAAGATTATGTCTGATTCTGATCCACTACTGTAAACACTGTCCGGCGAAGACATCCATCCTTTATCCTCCAGGGAGAGTCCAGCCATACTCAAAAGAGCTTTCCTGCTATCAGATTCCACACGGTTCTCTTCCCCAGATTCATCCACTTTAAAGTCATCGTCACTGAGGTCTTCGGTTCCTGAGTTCGAGTAAGCACTTTCTTGTGATTTTGTTTCCTCGCTCTCTCCAGGTACTTCGAGAGTCTGAACAGAACAGACAAAGGTCATTGATTTTTGATGAAATAGTTCACACATTAACTGAGATGATGATTCTGACGATAGATAGCTTACTTTGTTTAGGTCGCGAGCATGTATGATTGCAATTTGTGCGAGCCTAGCTAAGGTTGAATATAAACCCTTCACCGCGAATACAGTAGATGGTACTAAAGGCTTGAGGTTCTGATAACTCTCTCTAATTTTTGCACCATACGACTGATATATTGCTTGTCCATGAATAGACAAAACTTCAATGTTTGTCTCACTTTCCTTGGTCATAGCTTCAGCAATAAGAGCAACATCTTTCGACAACACTGAGTCTAGGGGAATAAGGATTGCATTAGCCTGTTCAGACATTAAAACAGTGAGCCACCAAATTTTGTGATTTAGAAGAAAAAATTGAACAGAAACATGTGTTAGAAGGCCTATGATTTCAAAACATCAAGTGCAGCTCAGTCAAAAAGTTAAACCAACAACTTTCAACATTGTATCTGATAAAAATAGGCAAAAAAGTGCAAGATGTAAAAACCTTTGAAAGATCCTCCATGAGAGTACGGTGCAAAGTGGCTGCCTCCTTTCCCAAACTATGAACATCGTGCAGATCCTCTGATATTGCAAGAACCTATAAATCATTAAAAAAATATGACAGACCCAACATAAATGTTAGACAACGTAAGATTCAAACTCATCAAGACCATAAACAAATCTTCATAACAAATCAGGTCATATGTCCATAATCCTGCTGGTACATACAAATCAAAATCCCTAAAGACCAAGTCAAGAACTCTATTCAATTTCTTGCTTTCTTGAACCAACGATCATCATTTTTACTAATTCAAGAACTAGCCACTGAATCCTTTAGTTCAAGAGGCGTACATAATATTTGCTACTACACTTGGGGCTCAAAAAGAGCGAATTTCAGATACTATATAGTCAGTGGTGTTCCACTTATCCAGAAATACAACGTAGGAATTCACTCAATGAGCAAGGCAGCTTAAACATGTGGGTCTAATCTCCTACATATAGTGATATAATTAAGACTTTCAAGAAAACGCTTTCATTAGTACCCCAACAACAGCAAATTAGATTAAACCAGGCAAGTTAGAAATGCTATACTGTATTATGCTTTCATTGCAATACCTCTTCCAGCATTGCACCAGTTTCAGTGGTCAAAGCAGTGTTGCCTCTTGATACCCGGCTAAAAGCAGATAATGCAAGACTAACTTCATATGTACAATCTCTCATTGAAAGGATAGTACTTTGTAGATCACCTGTAAAATTTTATACATATGATATCATATTTGTATTATGCAGAAACAGTATCTAACCACGCTAAAAGAAACGAAGAATAGGGCATGAGAATCAATGGTGCTCTGAGAAGGAGAAAATTGTAGAAACCAAATGCAATATCTACAAAGTTGGGAACTCTAGGCTATAAGGATGCACGATCTAACCTGAAGCAGACTTAGCTTTTAGGGAGGCGATAGAAAGCTCATTTGTGGCAGAATACTGGCAACTTGCGGCAGCTTCCATGCTGCTTTGTGCAACCTTCCATTCTTGTTCGATATCTAAAATAGTACAAGGAAGCAATACAATTAAATATGATCTACATATGCCCGAGGTGCGGACATGCTAGATGTACGGGCATGCAGTTTTTCTAACAAGATGATTTAAGCACTTACGTGTGAAGGAATGATAAGCAACCTCCAGACGGGCAATTAAAGTCAGATAAGTTTTCTGCCAGGCCCTAGAGTCCCCTCTAACTCTTGGTGCATCATCTTCAAGACCCTCTCGTGGATTTTGGAAAATCCCATCTCTTGATGCTTCAAACTCCAGAAGAGACATGCAAATATTGGCCATATTTGATGCCTTTTCTCTCGCATCCCAAAGCAATTGCCGGCGTCTCAACAAATGTTCATGAAACTCAGTAGGAATACCAGTCAACTTGGCTGAAGAATTTCCAATTGCAACAGAACTAGGTCCACCACAAGCCCACCCCATTGCTCTCTCTAGCTGTCCTTCGGCTGCAAGTGAACTTTGTTCACAAGCATGTAGTCTTTCTATCGACCTAGTGATTTGAGGAATAGCAGAATGTATAGTTTCCAGAAACTTGGATCTACTGAGGTCTAAGAAAATAGGATATAAGCTATCATCACTGGCAAATAATTGTTGCAATACAGTTCTAACGTGTTGTGAGGGAGTCAATGTGGCATCGTGCATCCATTCCATTTGGAAAACATCAAAGCTTGCTCGACGAAGAGCATCACTTAGTTCATTAACTTGTTTTTCCATACGAGTTGCTGCTGATTTCGCTGCTCTAGCAGTTTTATGAGCATTGAAATATTCCTCAAGCATTATATGAACTTGTTTCAAATGACTATATTCTTGTTTGGCTTGATCCCCTCTAACACTGTTTTCCTCTGCAAAGTTTTTCAGACGCTCATTTTCTTTATCCAGCTGAGATAAAAATGCAGGAGCAACGCAGCCTGCCAGATAACAATCTACTCGTTCTTGAAGTTGGAACTCAAGCTTCTTCTTCATAAAGAGATTTAGCTGTTCAAATCCTAATGTCTGATCCACAGACGAGGTGGCATCATGTATACATGAATCAAGGACGGAATCTATGATGCCTAGTTTCCAGATGAAGAATGCATGCTCCCTAAGTAAATTTCCGAAATGCCATATGTTGTCTGATAGTGATTTCCCGCAGCTAAGGATATCCCCTAAAGCAGGGATCCAATCTGACACAGAAATACCTGAGCTGCTTAAGGAAGACAATGTTTTATCCAACTGTTCCAATTCACTGAAAGGCTTCGCCAGTTCAAACAATATCCCTGAGCTTCCGAAGTCATTAGGCTTCCCGCACTCCTCTTCATTAGTGAGCATCTGAAACTGTTTCTCAGCTGAAACCAGAACATTTTTAACTTGGGCTTCTCTCTTAATGAGCGAAGATATCTGGAACTCTCTCTGGCTCCAGGACTGATGAAGCTGGTCCAGCTGTGTCCGGCAAGCCTCTTCTTGGGATGCGAGTTCCTCTGCCTCTTCCCAGGATAGATTTTCCCTTCCTTTCGAAGCTGCTTCTTCAAGAGCTAGCTGCCCCTCAGCAATATGATCAACCTTTTTGAAGTAGTTTTTCTCAAGTTCAACCAATGAATCTCTTTCCATCTTTATCTCTATGAGATGCTCCAGTGCTGTATCTATGGATCCCCGGATTTGTGAGATCAATCCAAAGGCATCCATAAGATCTGAGTTACTGAAAACATAAGTTTTCAGCACATTCGGTAGAACAACTTTTGTCATTTGCACAATCAATATCTTAGAAGAAAGCAAGCTTCTGTGGAAGATAGAAGCCCAGTTCCTTTCGATACAGAGAGCCGACCCAGTCGAACTTTCCTCCTTAGTAGAAATCTCTTGCCCAATGTAATATTTGACCTCGAGAAGAAAGTCCACCAGTATCACACACATATCTACCTGCTCCTCTAACTTGGAGCTAAGAATCCTAGACTCCGATCCAAACCTTTCATTTATATCCCTTCTTTCCATTGAAGCACTCAAAATATAATGTGTTTTTTCCTTTAACTGTTCATAGATTGAGCTGATAGATGTGTACAACACAACTAATGCCCTCGACGTTTTCTTCCCAGAATCCTGAAGGTTACCTCCTTCTGTCGACACAAGTCCTGGAGACTGCATATAATTTAACAAACCATAGAAAAGACGATCCTTGGCCTTTGATTCTGTCCCCTTTTCATTTGAGGTAGCCATCTCTGCATACTCTTCCTCCACCTTCTTTACATCCTCTGCATACTTTTGTATCTTAAGGCACAGGTCATCGTAGCAGTTCCTGACAGAATGAAAGTCATCTCCCTGTACTTTTGCGAATAGTTCACCAGCCTGTCTTTTGGCAAGAGAGAGGACATCCATAGACTGAGCATGTTCAGATAAGTGCAAGACTTGTGCCCAACCATATACTCGGCTTGTTGTATGATAGTTAAGAGGTAAAATTCTCTGCAAAGCCAGAGAATACGATTGAAGTGCAGTTAAAGCGGAGGAGAGACCATTACTGAGGTCGTTAATTAGAAGAGAAATTTCCGTGTCAATTTCGTTGCATTGTGCCTGTGTTGGCTCCGGAACTACAGTCAGTGGAACTCCAGCAAAAACAACAGCAGATGCCAATGATAAAGAACCCAATATATCCTTCAATTCTGTGGGAGCAGTAATTTCAGGAATCATATTTCTTCGTAAGGCGCCAAGGACCCTTCCATGCTGCTCCATCCAAACCGCTGTTTCTTGAGCTTTTTCAGAGACCAAGGCTTTTACTTGAGAAAATTCTTGAGCTTGTATCTCAAAAGAAGCACGAATCTTTTCTTGATTGCTAGCTGCTTCTGCAACTATTGCCTTTGCAGATGTCTCATGCAGAATAAGTTTTGATCTTTCTTGATCAGCTTGAAGAAAAGCAGATGACACAATCTCATATTGATTCAGAACCTCCGAAAACCTCTGCAACACAATCTCACCATCACTAAGATGGAAAAGAGGTTTCATTTTAATTCATACCCATTGAAAGAAACCATCTTACCTCCAGAGTCAATTCAACAGCTGGTAGTGTAGTCAGTAAGAGATCATGATGCTCCTGGAAAGCACAAAGTAAATCAGAATAATTAGACTATGCAAGAAAAAATTGGCCTTAGTATATCATAGCAAGCAGCACAAATTTACTTCTGTCGGAATCTAAAACTCCAAAGAATGCATGCGCAGTGATATAATCAATGAAACTAGTAAAAAGTTGAAGTAATGAAAATTATGCGTTCACCAAGAAGGTCGAGATTACACAGAAACAAGTATACTGTATTTATTAATTCAATGCTATGACTGTCTACCTGCAAGCGAACACGGATTTCTTGAACTCTTGATGAAAACAAACTCAAGCTAACTGCGACCTCCATATCTTTTCTTTCCTCACCACCAATGGCAGCATCATCATGGAAATCTCCTCGGGTCCACTCAACAAGGGGATCCCAAACAAAAACCTCCATCAACATCAAGAGTATGTCCTTGTTTTTCCTTAGAATACCAATAACAGCTTCACAGTTGGCCCTAAACGTGCCTTCAATACCTGTCAGCCCTAACGCAGCTTCCATTGTCTGGGTTAGCCGAAATGGTACTATCTCTGGAACTTTAAGCCGCTTCCCTTTATCAAAACAGACATTGTAATCTATATGTACAACATCCCCGCTGCAAAAATCCATGAGAATGTTATCTAAATGTCTGTCCCCAAGACCGAGCATGTGGCCGACCATACTCATAGCTGCAACACTTCCAGAGTATCTGTAAATTAAGAAAGAAGAAATATTTTCAGCTTTACTTTTAGTTTATCAGAATACATAGAGTGAGTAATGATGTCGAGTATCACAGCAGTATAAGAAACCAGGGAGCGAAAACAACTAGTCTGTTCTTGTTCAGCCACTTTTCCAATTGAAAATCCTAGAAACTCTATCCTTGCAATCGGCGATGAAAAACCATTGCCAAAATACAATAATATTTTCCAAGAGTTTCTCAGAATGATAAATCTTCTCTTTTTTGCCCTAACGAAAATATTGATCATTCCATACTCTTCAAAATGAAGAGCATAACTATTTTTATTAATTGTTCATGTAATCCTGCAAGACAAGATCAGCTCTTTCCCCAGATTCCAGCAGGAAAAGGCATGCTGCTGTATTCATGAGAATTGGCCAAGTATATCATTAAATCAGTTAAATGTTATATAATTTCTGTGAAGTACCTTTTGAACTTTGTAGTGAAGGCTTTGAACCCTTCACTAGCACACCAAAGTTCCTGATGCAATAGCTGTTTTGGCACCTCCTTCATAAGATCCAAGAGTACTTTACGCTTAACATCATGAGGCCAGTCTCTTCGTGAAATCACTCTTCTGATACCTTTCTCCTTGAGGGCTGGGATTATTTTACCGTAAAACATATCACTCGGTCGAGGAACAGGTGGTGGACCTGACTTTACACAACCAGGAGCTGATGGAGGCATTTGGGCAATTTTGACACGTGTCTGCCAGGACCTGAAAATACTGTATATGCTTACAACATTCTCTACCCACTGGATTAGACCAGCTCTTCCACTGATGGGAGTGACCGAGTAATAGCGAATGCCAATAGTACCACCATCTGTTGCTAGAGAGGAACAGAAAAAACTGTTAATTGCCTGAAGCAGTTGCATAATTCTTGCGTCAAGGCGCAAGTCTTCCCTCCCTTTTAAAAGATAAATATATTTCTTTCCATCTGAGCCAAACACAACAAGCTTTTTAGGTCGTGTCTTAGTTGGAATGATAGTCACATGATCTGAAAAAGAAGAAACTGTGACTATTCCATGGAGTGACGTGTTGAGGCACAAGTCAGATTCAGGCACGGGGGCTTGCTTCTCCAGACCAGGCATGGGAATGTTACATGATGATAACAAAGACAAATTAGGGGCAACCTCCTTTAAAGATATTGATGACTTCTTTTGTTGAGAAGCCAAAGACACAGCAATATTGTCAAATGGACGCCACACCTCCCCCAGAGCAGTAGAAAGAGGAGGATTTTTAAATGCTAATATTGCTGATTTTATACGTTCTATGTACTCCTCATAGAACCAAACCTCATGAGGTGTTTCAGGCTTCCTAGAGGTTGATGCCAAGCGACGTTCCAGTGCAACAACAATAGGGGCCATCATGGCAGAATATTTAGCAGCGCTTATCTTGTTCTTCTCACTCTGGCTTAGAGTTACATTCTCTGAAACACGAGCAGCCTCTTCTTTCAGCAGGTTTATCCGCCTTGTCACATCTGGGAAAAAAAAAGTTACAGTCAAATTTATTTTCTTCATCCTACTATCAACAAAGTGATTTTGAGACAACATGGCAAACTAAATGAAACAAAAAGTAGAAGGTTCAATTTACTTTCTTGTGTTATAGACAAGGAAACTGTCTATCACACTGGGCTACAGAACCCTTTTTATATTCTTCTTAATCTTTTAGGCCATTTTCACACATAAACTTTCTCAAAGGTGGGTACCATACAGTTTCGAGGTTTCATGGAATGATTGTGATAAGTACTTCACCAGAATCGTAATACACTTTCAGTTGAACTCTTTTTACAAGAGGTTCCCAAGTCTCTCAAGCCTAATGCTCAACTTAAAACCTCACGAATTTCCAGAATGAATCTACACATTATGATGCTTCCGCTGTTTTTATCCACACCACTCTATGATTGTAAGTTTCTGAGTTCGCACTACAGCCATAATATAGCATGTACAGCCTTTTTGTGAAAATGGGAATATGTTGCGTTTAGAGAATTTAAACTAGTCAATAGCATATTTAATGAGAAGCTAAAGCGCCATATCTAATGAGTTCATTTCCATAGTTCTAGCTAGAAAATTAACGTTACCCATGTGAAGATCTTGCAGTGTGCTTAGCCACAGTTCCTCCCAAAGGACAGACACATTCCCAAGTTCATTAATCATAAGCTGCACATCCTGGATCAATCTTGGATAAAGTTCAGTCTGCATAGGAAGAGTTACAACAGAATCACATATTGCTTAATGCACTCCTTCAAACCAAGGTCGATTGAATGAATAGACGGAGTTTATGATATTATGCTAAAAGACCAATCCATTAAACAAAGATTTAACTAATAAAAACCTCCGTGACATCAGAAAATGTGAAGGAAATGGGATGGCAAAAGAACAGTCTTTTCCTAAGGTGAAAACGATTCCAGGTCCGACCTGTGCTGTTTGATCATAAAATCCTATGCATGCAGATATCAAGTAAGGTAGCTTTAGCCTTGCATTTTGCATGTGAGAAATGATTTGATTTATGCAGCATTCAGACCAAAAAGCAGGACTAGTTTATTCTTAGAACGAAGTTTAAGGAAACAATATTACCAAACAGGCCTTTACGTGCAACAGCTCCTCGGAAGGCTTCTGGTCGCTAGCATGCACGTCAACAAGTGTTGGATACACTATGGACCAAGGGCACAACTTTGCCAGCAATATCAGTAAGCCTTCTATTTCTTTCCGCACTGCCTCCTCTGGGTGAGAGCTCAATCGAGCAAAAAGCTGAGGAATTACTTCCTGAAGAAAATTGAAATCAGCAACACGAGAAATTTGATTCAGGAGGCACAAAAACAAGGAAAGCTTCTCACCTGCCAAGGCTCCAAGGGAACCATCGAAAGAGCATGTCTCAGTGTGTCTTTTAACTCCACTCCATAGTTCAGAAGGATATGTAAAATATACAGTGTCGATCTTAACGTATGGCTACTGGTTTTTTGATTCAGTGGATCATAGTCTATCCCTGTAAAACCACTAGTGTGCAGATTTTTTGTTGAACAACGAAGGTACTGTGTAAAACCAAGGGCAGAATGCCCAAAGAGAGATACCCTTCGTTTTCTCAAGGACCAACAAACTTCAATCAGCCTATTAACTATAGGTGCTATATCAGCATCTTCCACTTTTTTGTGTGCGCATAGCAATAAATCACTTAACTGAGAAGCTAGAGCAACAGAGAGACTATCCCAGCCACAATCTTCTGCACCAGGGGCTGCAACAGCATTTTCAATCGTTTCAATTACTTGCTGATGCAAAGTTTTTATATTCTTTATTGTTTCTGTTTGGTCTGGAGTAATAGTATTGTAATTTCCGTCTTGCCCAGTATCCCTGAGCTCCTTGCAAGGATCTTCCAAAAACAGCTGCATAAGAGCAGATTCCACAGACTCAGACTCATCTTCACCCAAGCGAAACCTTCCAGGTGTGAGCTCTTGGGCAAGAATGCTTGAAAAGGAGAATGAGTGGAGGGTGGACTCACTAGATTTGCAAAAGGACTCTGTTGCCTGACGAAAACACCAAGAAGCATACGAGATCCATGATTTTCCCAATGCAGAACAGAGTCGGGTGGACCCCTTTGTAAGTGTACCAATCATCTCCTCAGTAATAGCCCTTATGTTTGGTTTAAAACTCTCGTGTAACAAAGGTTCGCTGCTTACAGATGAAGAAATCATGGTTCTGTCAAAATCTGCTGACATCTTAAGGACAGCATTTTCCAAATCTAGAAACTTATCACCCCCCTTTAGCCAATTTGCAAGTTTTAAGCATGCTTTTCCTTTCAAAAAAGCTACACCATCATCCAAAGATACTGGATCTGAAGCAGTTACCTCTGGCTGTACAAACGACCAAAGATCTACAACAGCATGTTGAACTTTGTTTTCTGCATACATCAGCAAGGCTCCCTGGTACTGTAAACTTGATATAAGAAAGTCACGCAGTTTGACCTCACTACAACTGGGCACATGATCATTCAGATAGTCTTTAAGATGATTTGCAAGCAAGAAATTTCCTTGCTTGCGGGCAAATCCAAATAAGTCCATGCAAAGCTTAAGACTAACCCAGGAAGTTGGAGAAACTGTTCGATAAATTCGTAGAACTTTTAACCATGGGCTACAGTCATAATGAATCCTATTGATCAGAGACTGCAATGACCGAACGCAGGAGCTTGAGATTAAATTACTGTGTTTCTGTTTAAGCTCACTGTCTCTCATCCCATGGCTCTCTTCAAAAGCAAAGAGGCAATGCAATTGTGTAGCATATGGTGTTGTCTCAGATAATCCATCAAATGAAAGGGCCAATGAAGTTTCATCTAGCATCGATCGGGCCTTTTGTATCGTATGTGAAACTTTCTGGGCATTTCCTTCAGCATGGAAGAGCATTGCCCGCAGAAGCATTTGCTCACTTCTTTGCAAGGCCAGTTTTGGATCAAGTGACAGTTCAGCACTAGATTTAGGCGTTAAATCAAGACATGTCCATGCCGCTTGAATGTCACCTTCATCAAAACGTGCCAAGGCCTGTATTGCATTTAATTCATTCCCAGCAGCAGTCAAAGAACCTGAGAAGCTTTTCCCTGCATGCCTAGCACGAAGTGCCTGCAACTCTAAAAGCCAGGACTCTAGAGACTTCCAATCAGATAAAGCAGTATAACTCTCAATTATACGTTCGATCACAAATTGAATGTCATCAGAACCCATGGAACTGAGACAGTCTTCTTCTTCTAATAAATGAGCAAAACAAGCAGCCGCTTTCTCATACCTCCCTTCTGACTGATAAATCAACCCTCTGATCCACGGAAACTGCACCACTTCACCATTGTGCTTCTGGGAGTCACTTTCTTCTACAACCAAGGGAGCTAAATTCTTTGTAGCCCATTTGTGAACGCCATTCAGAGAATGTGTATCATGATTTTGACACAATGCCAATGACATATGTCGTAAAATCCTTGAGATGTCCGAAGATACCCGAGCTCCAGTATTGTGGGCACTGTCAAAAGCCTGCACTCTAGACTTTTCTTTACTCATTGAGATTGCAAGGCTTTTCAGTTCTTCAAGTCGCAACGTGCAATATGCAATGGTAGCATCATGAGACTGGAGTGATATACCAGCATTCATCATTGGTTCTGCTATACGAGAAAACCATTCTTCACAAACTTTTCGGTTAGCTCGAAAAAATACGGCACTTTGTGGAAGCGCTGAGGATAAAACAGCAGTCCCCTCATACGCATTGTACACATTTTTCTTCAAGGCTTCCACGAAATCCAACAGTAACCTCATTGGTAACAAATGGGCACCAGAAGAGCCCACAATATTTAGGCTTCCATCAATTTGCTCGCTATCAACTTGCAACACATGTCTGATGTCTAACAGCATTCGCTCAAGGGCAGCAAATGTTTGAGCAGGACCACCAAAGTTAGTACGAAGCCGTGTAGTAACACAGAACCTAGCAGCTTCATGCACTGCCCACCAAGCACCTGCCAAGTTATTTGCCAAACAGATTCTCTCAATTGAGCTCTTCTCAGATTTTACCGCCAACCACCCAGTAGTAGCAATCAGGTTTTCATCAGGATGCCCAACACCAGTATTTGATGCTCGAAAAGCATTAATAAGCCAATGGACCCAAGAAGAAAAAGGAACTTTCCATCTCTGAGAAATATAATTCAAGACAGAGACAAGTTGCTGCGAGTGAAACTGTTGGTCCAGTTGCTTCAGTGCAAAAACTTGCCTCCAGTGCAAGTAATTATTTCCTAGCATAAGAACGTGCGGCCTAAGAGCCATATGTTCACCCTCTCTGTGCATGCCACGAGTGTACTGGGTAGCTGGCAAGAGATGGGAAAGCAACTTAACAAATGCATTCTTTATACTCGTATCTGGATCTCCAAGCTTTTCAAGTAGGGTTTCAGCCAGTGTATAAAAATGAATCGGGTGTATCAACTTTACCTCGAGAAGCAGCTCTAGAATTATTGCAGACTGGCTCCTCACTTTTGGTTCCCTATCAAATGCCGCATCTAAAACTGCCAGAATTATATCTCTAGTTGCACCAGCATATGGAAATGTTTCACAAAAGTAAGCATCCATGTTAAAATTCTTTGATATTTCAATCAGGCTCTCACAGAACTTTTTCATCCATTCAAGAGCCGCTAGTTTTAATGCAAGAGGGGAAGAAAAACGAAAAGCTTTAACCATGATAAAGCTGTATTTCCTTAGATGCTCAATAACCATGGTAAAAAATGCACATTTAAGAGATGTCTTTCCTTGATTCCTTTCTCGTAGAACCACACTGTCCGGCTGAAGTAACAAGGAACAGTTGCTGAGGAGCTCAACTGCAGCTAAACATTCTAACATCTTCACAATGCTGACTTGCAACTCAAGACAGGCATCAATTGCTTGCTCAAAAGGATTCAGCTTTTCAACAACAAAGGAAACTAACTTCTCAGACCTCTTTAGATACAACACCGCAAGTTTGGGTAAGTCATTTAAATTACTTCTCCCTCCAAGAGAAACACATGCAAGAAGAACCTTCATATCAAAATTAATTAGTGCCAAAAGCTCGTTTCTTGAAAGGGAACCATAGACCGTAACATTGAAAGTTTTGTTTTGGTGGCTCGCTGAGTCCCCAAGTTTAGTATATAACAACTCCAGTTCTTCCATCAAAACTTCCATCGCATGTTGAACAACTTCCTCATTCTCATGTTGAAGCAAGAATATGTAGGTGGCAGAAGAGCCTGCTGTAATTAATTGATTAGGGTGCAATCGCAATTTAGATATTGCAAATTCAAATCTGAGGAGCTTCGGCACACATGATGAGATGAGGCCTAGCTTTTGTAGTGACAGTAATTGCAGATTAGTTTTCAAGGTCCCATGGATCTGAAAGGTTGTCATCTTACCCTGAAGTGCAGAATTCACAGGATCAATCTGTTCTAAGCTCTTGAAAAGCATTCCAAGAGAGGAGGAATAATATGTCGAAAACTTTTCACGCAATATTTCTGCCAAAAGAGTCAAGCATTTCCATAGATCTTCAATCCATTTTGACCATCCAAACCTCTGCCCCATGGTCGATAGGCAGCCCAATAGCCGAGGAAGCATTTTGCTCAAAGGTTCATCCATCTTATCAAGCAAATTGTTCTCTAGTAATCCAGAAGCAGTGGACCGCAAAATTGCTAAGAAACAAGAAAGCAAAGCAAGCAACCTGTGAAACTGTTCCGGGGTTCCTTTACTGCCATCACTAAGCAATACATCCATGTCTCCCAGAAACTTTGATAGTAATCCAACTGCGAAGTCTAAATTATTTACCCAGTGATTCTGAAAGTGCAAGAAGCTATCCATGACAATCTGCCTGTCAGACTCGGCATGGTCTTGAACTAATGCCCAACCAAGCAACATATCAACAATGTCAAGAAAATGAGGATGAAATAAACATGAGAATTTTGAAGAGATCAATGAAAGAACACCCAAAACTCGATTCAATAGAGGGATTGAAGTTCTGTCATCTTCAAGAAGCCCTTTGCATGCGTTGAGGATTGGTAAAGCATACCTATCAATTCCATTAATGTCCCCAACAGAAAGAAACTCTCTGATACCTTCAACTCCAAGTACTGTACTCCCATCTCGAACACTAACATGTCTAAGCAACGGCAAAGCCCAATTAATAAAACGATCAACAAGACTCCCTAGCATCACATGGTTTTGTCTTCCACTGGATTCTACAGGAATAGAGCACACGACAGCACAAAGAGCACCATATGCAGCCACAGCAGCCAGCCTCACATCATACGATCTGCAACGCAAGAATAGCAAGCAGACATAAACCTCAAACTTTGACTGAGAGAAAACGAGCGATATCTTAAACTCAATACAGGTCAGGGAATTGATTACAGTATTACAAATTATGATTCAGAGATGAAACAATAAGTAGGAAGCAGAGATAATACTTGTCGGAGAGAAGCTGCCAGAGACCAGCGGCAAGAAACGAAGCTGAATGTGCGATAAGAAGCGAGTTAGGAGGGTACGTGATTGCTCTGTGAAGCGATTTCAAGGCAGCGAGACGCCCAGAATCGCTATTATCCGATTTACCATCCCTTAATCCCGTAGCAGTAACCGGAACTGATACACTGTTACCATGCGTAGAACCCGCTTTCGTCGATAAGGCGGCCGCTTCCGAAAAAGAAGAAGATGAAGGAGTAGACGGCACAGAAGAAGCTGAACTCTCAGTTGGTAGAGCCGCCGAGAGCAGCGAGATCAGCTGCTGCTGCTGATGGTGGTGGTGACCTTGCATCATCTAGTCATTGGCAGCTTTCTCAGACGGTGGCGATTGCTACAGCGACGACGACAATTTCACCGTTTTGCATCTCTTCTTTTGTCAAGGTTATAAATGTATAAAAGAAACTATACGGACCAAAGTTATAAATATATAACTTAATAAGGGTTTTAACTAAAACTAATTGTGCTTTAAAAGATACTTCAATAAATATGGGGTCAAAACTTAATTATTGTCAAAGTTTGGGAGTATATAAACTCTCGATTTCCCCATAAATACAATACAATTAACACAGCGGCGGAGGAGGACAGAATCTGTGCCCTAATTTCGCCGGGAGGAGAAAATAGTCTTCGAAGTGCTTATAGACTGAGCGATAAACTCCGGCGAAGGTAACGATGTCATACGACGATGTGGAGATAGAAGATATGGAGTGGAACGAAGAGATTCAAGCGTACACATATCCATGTCCTTGTGGCGATTTGTTTCAGATTACGAAGGAGGAGCTCCGGCTCGGCGAAGAGATGGCGCGTTGCCCAAGTTGCTCGCTCTATATCACCGTCATCTACAATATGGAGGATTTCCAACCCGATACGAAGAAGAATGACGAATCTAGAAGTCGGCAGCCCGTGGCCGTTGCTTGAGGTATTCTAACATCTGATTGGATTCAATGAATTTTTAAGGTTTGGATGTATGAATTAGATTTTGAATGAACTCGTTTGAATAAATTATACCAGAGTTTTAGGCCATGAATGTAAGCCA
Organism: Aethionema arabicum; assembly: GCA_000411095.1. Lineage (NCBI taxonomy): Eukaryota > Viridiplantae > Streptophyta > Magnoliopsida > Brassicales > Brassicaceae > Aethionema > Aethionema arabicum. The sequence goes on from KE153477.1 coordinate 43,190, forward strand.
AGCTAGGTCATTCTCAATAGTTACCGTCCAGAGTTCTTCTTTCTCAAAATATAATACTGTCTCTAATTAGCATTCTTTCTTTCTCAAAATATAATACTGTCTCTAATTAGCATTGGTTTCAGCAGCAAGATTGTAACCTTTATCTGATTTTTGGTACTGAACTGGTACTAGTCATTCTTACGGTATAAACTTGAGGGAGATCAAGGAACTTTTTTGTGCTGTATAGATTCAAAACTCAAGGAACGTTTTCTAAGTAGAAGCTTTTGTAATCTGGATGTCAAAAATTTTTGGATTTTACTATCTTTTTTGGAGTATTTAGTTGCGTTTCTTTGGATTGGTGAGGATTGAAACTATTTGATATATTTGAGGTTTCTTTCCTTTAAAAGTAGAAAAATAAGTAAAAGTAAATCATGACAAGAGGGTAAAATCGTTCAAAGAGATTTCACTTTTGGAATAGACTTGTTGGGTGTTCGCATTTTCAGATTCTTACACAATCTTGGTCGAAACTAGTTTACTTTTTCTCCATGTATTAGGAGAAAGGATCAAAGCTGTGTCTAACTTTTAATTTTTTTCTTTAACTACAAATAGAAAGTAATGGGATTGTAAACCACGATAAGAATACAACCTACACTCAAAAGGTAAGGTTTAGGGTTCAGGGTTTGAGGGTTTAGGGTTTCAGGTTTCAGGTTTCAGGTTTCAGGTTTAGGGTTTAGGGTTTTGGGTTTTGGTTTTTGGGTTTAAGTTTTACTGCTTAGTGTTGATGGTTTAGGGTTTTAGATTTAGTGTTTTAAGTTTAAGGTTTGAGGTTTCAGGTTTAGGGTTTAGGGTTTCAGGTTTCGGGTTTCGGGTATCGGTTTTTGGGTTTAAGTTTTACTGCTTAGTGTTGATGGTTTAGGGTTTTAGATTTAGCGTTTTGAGTTTAGGGTTTAGGGTCTGAGGGTTCAGGGTTTCCGGTTTCAGGTTTTGGGTTTAGGGTTTCAGGTTTCGGGTATCGGTTTTTGGGTTTAAGTTTTACTGCTTAGTGTTGATGGTTTAGGGTTTT
>KE153477.1:53915-67283 GCA_000411095.1 Aethionema arabicum
TATTATTATTATTATATATTAATGTATACTCATATTATTTCATTTTTATATGTGTAATTAAATTATGAAATTTTAGATTTTCATCATATAATAATATCTATAATAAATAGTATATAAAATTTAAGTTTATTTACCTTCAATGGTATTTTTGAGATAGACATTATATTAACAAGAATATATGTATATTACATTAAAAAGTATATTCTTAAAACAATAATATATCTTTATATACACACACAGACAATAATTTTATGCTTTATTATATGATTTTACTTACATATTTTTGTAAATTCATATTGTATAAATTCATTTTTCAAAACCAATATTTCAAATTTAAATTAACACCTATTTCATAAATAAATTTTGTGGCCGAATCATGTTAAAATTAAATTTGATCATCAACTAAAACTAAATAACTAAAATTTTCAGCATTTAGAATTTTTAGTTTTAAATCTTTAAAATCCATCACAAAAATGTTTTGTTAAACTAATGACTACTAAACGAACATGATTTCACTGGTGACACTCTTTGTTGATCATTGACAACAACTAAAAAAGAACCTTTAACTTTAGTCTTTAGTCATTAAAACTTTTTTTTATTGTTGATGAGATCTATATTTGAAGATGTTCATTTGGTTGTCTACTAGAAGTTAATAGCTAAAAATTTAACGTTCAAAATTTTTAGTTTGTAATTGCTAAACTCATCGTGGAAACTTATGATAGGGTTTAGCAAAAAACTGGAACCGAATAACCGAATAAAAAAAAGGGTTTGGTTCTGGTGAAAAGTACCTATTAGATTTTGAACTTATGATCCATCAATATTATGTAATACCGATATTCATTGGGAACCCGAGAGTAACCATAATTTTTTTCGGATATTTTTGGTTTTTCGAGTATTTTTTTGGTTTTTTGGAGTATTTTTTTTGGTTTTTCGCATTTTTTTTGTTTTTTGAGAATTTTTTGGATCTTCTTGTTAAGTAGTCGAACCAAAACCACCGTAGCCGAAATCAAAACTGAACCGAAATCTATAAAAATTCTAGATCATATTATCGTGGAACCGGAAAATCAAAAATTCGAAAGTACCGAACCAAATCCAAATAGATACCCGAATACCTAGACCTAGGTGATAGCTAAAAAACAGTTTTTGTTATTATTTGTTATTGTGAAGTGTTTGGTGATCGAGGACAGTTACTATAAGCCGTTATTTTAAAATTTATACTATATAAATAAAATTGTAATTTTTTAAGCTGTGATTTTAATAGAGTTAAAAAAAAAAAAAAGCTGTGATTTTAATTTTTTTTTTCAAAACCACAAATTACTTGTCTTTAATACATTACAAAAACTAAGAAAAAAAAACAAAAAAAAATTGGTTCCGAAACATTTCACCGTAAATACTTTTAAACATAATATCAGCCATAAAAGTTGGTTAATGTTAATACATACCATAAAAGTTGGTTAACATCATTGTATGGTATTGACATCAATCCAATAAATTTTTTATAATTCTAAAATTATGTTTGCGATTAAATTTTATTTTGGCTCTGCTGTTACTGCTTATTGCAAGATATACAAAAATTGGAAGAAAAAAAATAGTATAATTTAACTTCACAATTATTTTAATTTTATAAATATAACTAACTCCTACTTTAGTAAGTAAAATTCTTATATTCATTATAAATTATAATGTAAAATTTTTATTAATATTCGGAAAAAATACATTTTTGAGTACTTTGTCAATTTAAAATTATTATTTACTTTAAAGACTATTAAAGTAGATATATCATAAGTATGTATGACAAAAAGAAAGTAGATATATCATAAGTTTTATATGAAATAGTGGAAAAGCAGGGAGGGACCATAAAATATCCCAAAAATATTTGTTGTATACTAAAAATATTTGTGTGCTCTTCGAAGCAATTTGGGTCCCATCTAAATAATATTTCTTTACTTTATTTTAATATGATATCAGATAACATATAAGTAAATCAACGGCGCTCATCTGTTTCAACGTATAAAAACCAGCGGCTAGATTTAACAATTATTTTATCTATTTAAATTTATTAATTTAAAATTGAAATATTATAACAAATATCTAATTCCTCTCTTATCCGCTTCACTCTTCTCTTCTGCATAAATTTCAAATATAAAACCCATCTTCGTCTTCCTTTGTTTTCTGGTTATATTATATCTTCTACAAAGATGATGAAATCGGTGATTCTTCGTTCGCTTCCTCTCCCTATAGAGCTCAATGATACTTTTAACGGCAACGTAACGTACGTTGCACCGTCGATGTCTTGTTTTCGGTCGAGATCCGTCCCGGTGGTTCGGTGTTCAAGCACGAGAGACGTGCCGAAGCTTGAACTCTTCAGCCGTGGAAAATATGACCGGATTCTTCGAGATCCGCCATTAATCGAAAAAGTTGAGACCGAACTCTCAGGTATGTTATGAATCTTTTGATAAATAGATGAAGTTGTTTTGATTTGGAAGATCAAAACCCCTAGGCTCTAGATTATATAAAACTATATCTTAGCGAATCTCATTCACGTGGAACCTTATATCCTTTAGCTCTTGAGAATGGTGTAGAATCAGATTATTATATCTCGTTGAGCAAATTTGAGCTTTCGAACGATGGTTTATATATGAAGCGAAAACGTGGTGATTATTTAATTCTTAAATAGTTTTTGACTTTTTTGCTTTCAGATTACTGTTCGACGCTGGAAGGTGATGACTCGTACAGCTGCTGGAGAGCTTACTTTGAATTGAAAGACCTTGAAGTAATTAACTTGATTTAATCTTTACAAATAGCTACTTAAAATCATTACTTATACGACTATGGTTGAATTGTGAAAGAACTAGCATGAGTTTCAGCACTCTGTGACAATTTACACATCCTTTTACTTATATAATGCAGAAAGAGAAGCCAAAGGAGGAAGTGGAGAAGCTGATCTTACAAACAGGCGGTGTGAAATCACTAATCGGATGCTTACATGGTGTAGCTTCAATGCAGAATAACAAAGAAAAGAAGAATGGTTTAGCCGTAGCTGAGCATTCAGAAACACAGAAAGTAATGAACATACATTTTCATGTTCCTGATGGTTTACCAAAGTCACAAGAAGAGCTTGAAGAAGAAGAGAAAGCAAAAATGCCAGATTCTGCTTACACAAGATTACTTAGAACAAAGGGAAAATCAAACTCACCTGCTTGGTTCTCTCATGCCCCTGACCACGAAACAGACTAAGAATTAAGTCTCTCGCTTACCTTTGGTATGTAAATATAGCCTCGAGTTCTTTCTTGATTCTTGGTTTTACTGGTTTAGAAAGTAAACAGTGTAATATCTTTTATGTGAACTATTTTGTTTCCAGGTCATATATGTGTATAAAATGATGTGGTTGGTTATACCGTGAGATACGCAAATGGAACAACAATAAGCTGGTAAGCCTTATAATAACATAATAGAAGATTGTTAGCAACAATTGTCTATTCCTGATAATGTTATCTCCGGATCTGAAGCAATATCCTTCAAAACAAAACCAACACTGTTCTAAAAATAGGTAAAGAATGTTAAGGGAAACCGTTGGTGTATAGCAACATGAAAACCGTTGGCTTATTAATAATACCCTTTATCTTTCTCCTAACCCCTCTCATGCCCACCTTCTATAAGCAGCCTTGGGTCTTTGCCAAGGTTTTGTTTTAGCCATGGCTAAAACTCTTTTCTCTTTCTCGCCTTTTGGCTGCTTCATCTTATTATTTTTCTTCTTCTTCTTCTCTTCTTCCCTTGTTTTAGCCCTTACAGATGCAGAAGTCGCGTTCATTACGCAACGTCAGCTCTTGACGATGCCTGAAAACGGTGACCTTCCTGATGATCTTGAATATGAAGTTGATCTTAAGGTTACATTTGCTAATCATAGGCTTAAAAGAGCTTATGTTGCTTTCCAAGCTTGGAAAAAAGCAATTTATTCAGACCCGTTTAACACAACGGGAAACTGGCATGGTCCTCATGTTTGTGGTTACACAGGTGTCTTCTGTGCTCCAGCTCTAGACGATCCTAGCATCGCTGTTGTAGCTGGTGTTGATCTTAACGGTGCAGATATTGCAGGACATTTACCAGTTGAACTTGGTTTATTAACAGATGTTGCTATGTTTCATCTGAATTCTAACAGGTTCTGTGGTATCATCCCCAAAAGTCTTGAGAAACTGACGTTAATGCACGAGTTTGACGTCAGCAACAACAGATTCGTCGGAAAGTTTCCTTCCGTTGTTCTCTCATGGCCGGCGGTTACATTCATCGATGTTCGATTCAATGATTTCGAAGGTGAAATCCCTCCAGAACTATTCAAGAAAGAACTTGACGCCATTTTCTTGAACAACAACAGATTCACCTCTGTAATCCCCGATACCCTCGGAGATTCTACAGCTACTGTTGTTACATTTGCTAACAACAAATTCAGTGGTTGTATCCCCAAAAGTATCGGAAACATGAAGAATCTTAATGAGATCATCTTCATGGGTAACAATCTTGGTGGTTGTTTCCCATCAGAGATCGGAAAGCTTGCGAATGTGACGGTGCTAGACGCTAGTAGCAATTCCTTTACCGGAGTTGTACCGCCTAGCTTTGTTGGACTTACCGGAATCGAGGAGATTGATATCTCAGGGAATAAACTCACCGGATTTGTGTCGGAGAATCTTTGCAAGTTGCCTAAGTTGGTTAACTTTACGTATTCTAACAATTATTTTAATGTGCAAGGTGTTTCTTGTGTTCCTGGTAATAGGAAGGAGATTGTGTTGGATGATACTAAGAATTGTTTACCTGATAGACCTAAGCAACGGTCAAGTAAAGAATGTGCGGTTGTTGTTAACCGTCCTGTTGATTGTAGTAAGGATAAATGTAGTGGTGGTGGTGGAAGTGGTTCAACTCCGGTTAAGCCATCACCGAGTCCGGTTAAGCCTGTTCCTAAACCATCACCAAAACCAAATGACCCACATCATGCTTCTCCGGTGAACTTCCAGCGTAGCCCACCACCGCCAGTTTACTCCCCTCCGCCACCGGTTTATTCTCCACCACCACCACCGGTTTACTCCCCACCACCACCGGTTTACTCCCCACCACCACCGGTTTACTCCCCACCACCACCGGTTTACTCTCCTCCACCACCGGTTTACTCTCCTCCACCACCACCTGTACATTCTCCACCACCGCCGGTCTATTCTCCACCACCGCCGGTTTATTCTCCACCACCGCCACCTGTCCACTCCCCACCGCCACCTGTCCACTCCCCACCGCCACCGGTTCACTCTCCACCGCCACCTGTCCACTCTCCACCACCGCCACCTGTCCACTCCCCACCTCCACCTGTCAATTCCCCACCACCACCATCACCGGTGTACTCTCCTCCTCCTCCTACACCACAATCACCACCAAAGACACCAGTCATCTCTCCACCATCACAGAACGCAGAAGAACCAACACCAAGTGAAGATTTCATTATACCACCATTTATCGGACACAAATATGCATCACCACCACCTCCAATCTTCCAAGGCTACTAATTATTAGTTGAGAAGAAAGAAGAAAAAAAGAAGTCAAAGATGCGTCAGTATCTAATCCTTGGACATGAAAACAAAAGACAAGAAAAAATTTGAGGAAAGTAATGTATGATAATAATGGCATCAAAACTCCTCACAGATTTGTATAGTAAAAACAGTTAAAACAACATCATCATCGTTTTTTGGATCTATACTGATTTTATTTTATACATGTGAAAAACCAAAAAAAAAACTTGTTATGTTTCTCTTCTCTTGTGTTTATTCTTACAATCTAACCACTTATTTCTTATCTATTTTGAAATTAAAGTAAACAAACTCTTATTTAGGGATATTAAACAGAATTAAAGTTCTAATTTCATCAAATTTGCACTATATTTTGCCGTTAAAATTCCATTTTCACATTTAACATGACATTTAGATCATTTATACATATCTCTTATTAGGGTTCCATGTAAACTAATATTTTTTTTGAGTGTAAAGTAAGGAAAATGACTACAAAAATCTATTTTTATCGATTGTTAATTTACTTCATTACTACTAAAATCAATTTAATTTATAGTATATAGTAGAATAAAATTTTAATTTTTTTAAATATACCAATTAGTTTCCATTATATTAAATTCGTCAAATTATCATTAAATTATCATCTCAAGACAAATTCGTTAAAATTTTATTTGATTATATTTTTTAAATTAAAAGTTAAATTAATTTTACTGTAAATAAAATCTTAATTTAATATTTGCCATAAACGTTTTTTAATATTTTTAAAAATATCCAAAAAACAATTAAAATGTTTTAGACCATTTTTAGCAAATATTTTAAAGATAGAACGGGACAACGGGTGACATAAAACGATGTCGTATCAAAAAGAATGCTTTTACTGCACGACGAAGCGTGAGATGATTTTCCGGTCAAGTCTGAGTTCAGCTAACTGAAATGCGGTTTTGATACGAACCTTAGATTGCTTCCATTCATTCGTTCAGAACCCTAATCTCAAATCTCATCTCTAGTAAACCTCAAAATTCGAAACAGGATTTGAAACCCTAATTTGATCTCCAAATAGCCAACGACGATGGAGGAAGAGAAACTAATCCACAAGGAAGATAAAGCATCCGAAGTTCGGGAAGAGGAGCCTGAAATTGAGAAACCAACAGCGGTAGATGTGGAGGCGCCACCAAAGAATAGCGGTGGTTGGGGCTGGGGTTTTTCTGGCTTCTCTGTACTCTCGGATCTTCAGAAAGCTGCCGAAGAGATATCTCGTAATGTATGTTCCGATACCAATTTGACGATCCCTTTTATGAATTGTTGCTATCTGAATTTGCATTTGTTATCGGATCCGAGATTTTGGTATCAAATTGTAGCTCTTATCTATTGTAGATTCACTGGAAGTCTGCATTTATAGTTCGATTTTGTTTGATTTAGTAGCAAATGTGTAGAAACATAAACCTAGACTTTCTTATGCACATTTGTATGCTATGAGGGAAAAATCCGATGGGATTACCCAAAAATGTTTATGATTCCGTTGTCTATGTATTCCAGCCTCTTAGAGAAAAAATAAGGTAAATTTCTATCTTGTGAAACTCTTGTATTGTGCTTTGATTGTTTGACTACATAATGTTTGGTTTGTTGAAGCAAGTTCTTGTTTCTAAGAATGGCTTACGAATTTAGCATTCACCATCTTAGCAAATGCTGATCCATGATCTACTCCTGTAGGCTGCAGCAGTGGCAGAAAAAGCAGCAAAAAGCATTGCAGATATGCAAGAAGCGGATGAGGACTCAGAATCTTCTGCCAAAGAAGAAGAGAAAACTGAAGAACTTGGTTCAGAGCAGGATACTGATGATGAGAGTAATAAGCTAAAGAAATCAGCTCTTAATAAACTGGAGAATGCAAGTGAAGAGTCACTTCTTAGCCAGGCAAGTCTTTCTTGCTTTAGATAAGCAGTCACTGTTGTAAAGATAATACTGCTTCCAATTCGTCTTTGCCTCACATTCACGATTCTTTAGTTGCCCTTATGCTAGAATTTACAAAGTATCTAGATCTTTCCAGGGTTTGAAGGCTTTCGATGATTCAGTGGAGAGCTTCACCTCTGGAGCTTGGCAGGCACTAGGAAATGCGTTGAAAGGAGGCACAAGTTTGGTACAAAAGTACGCTTCTTTTATCGCCTTTTGGTTACTGAAATTATTATTCTAACTGTGCACAAACTTTCTGAATGGAAATGGTCAAGGCCACTAAGTTGAGACCCTCACAAAAAGGGAAATAATCCTTCAGTTTAAAAATTGGAATGTAGAGGATAAATTATCAATGCACCATGAATTTTCTTAAGGAAAGTCTCTAGTGGATATGAATTAGTTCAGTTGTTAACAAGTTCTCTGCTGCACATAACAAGTGTCTGAAGCTCTTAGCATTAAATACGTGGTTGACACAACCACACCATGAACAAGATCAGTTTTATACACTCTAAATTAGAATTCTCCTGTTAGAGTGGCATACTCTTTAGGTTCTCTGTTACCAAATAAAATCTTGGAGAAGCTATACGTGTTTTGTGCTGAAACACATAGACCTCTGCTTTCATTAATATACGAATACTTTGTTTGTCGGCCACTTCTGAAGCTGTGATGGGCTTAATGAACCCAGAGGTCTTTGTTTATGTTTCAGTATGGGCTGGTTGCCCTGGGAAGAAAATCAAGTTATTAACGCTCCATTATTTGTCTTCTAGGCTTGAAAGCAGTGTCCAGCAAGATCCTTCGCCTCAAGCAGCTGGGTCAACTGCACCGTCTTTACTGGAGGTTTGTGCTACTTGTATTGTATTGCCTCTTTTAAAGCTTAACATTTTCATTTAGCCCTAATTCTTATCTACAGACGGGAAAAGCATTAACTGCAAAGGGAATGCAAGTACTTGAGTATATGGGCAAGGAGACGATGGATTTGTTGATTACAGAGACTGGTCTTGGAGGTGAGAAGAATAGGTTAGACTCTAAGGATCAAGTAGCTGAGGAAGTGACATTTGATCGATGCTTTTACATTTATGGTGGTCCTGAGCAGCTTGAGGTGACTTACTAATCAGTGTCAACGGTTTTACTATGCTACATGTTGTTTTCTCTCAAATTTCTGCATACATGGTGATTTCAGGAATTAGAAGCATTATCAAGCCACTATACTCTGTTGTTCAACAGGAGAAAGGGAAAATTATCACCAGATCAGAAATTGGTGTTTGATGGGAAGCTTAAACAGATCCAGCAACTGTTCAACTTTGCAGATGAAATGAGCAGAAGTAAATCAGACTCTGACAAAGGGAAGAAAATAGATATCAAAACTGAAGGCAATGATGATGAGATGAAGAATCTGCATAACTCGAGTATCAGTCAAGCTGCTGATATGGCTGCTGGGTAATCATGATGGTTCCTCTTTCCATTTCTCAGATTCTACATTTTGATTTCCTTATTAGTCTCCTGTGTCTGCCTTTTCTCATTAAAATCCCATAATACAACCCTTCAAAGCCTGACCATGTCATAGGAATCAGTTGATTTTTCAAGAACAATAACTTAATGCACTCCCCTATGTGCTAAAAGAGAAGGTGAGAACTAGAAACTTAGCATCCCATGCATCAGTAACTTCTCATGTTAAGATGAAGTGTTTAGATGTGTATGGATTATAGTTATTCAATGTTCTTAAAATCGCGCCTAGGCAGCGCCTTGACATTGGTTTTATTGTTAGCAGTAGAAAAACATGTGATTTGTTTGTAGTGATTGGTCCATCATGTGGTTTTAATTGGATAAATCAGTCGGTCTAATGTTTAAATTCTTAAATTGATTTTTTTGTCTAATTAGTTCTAAACTTCTAAAGTTATGTATGATTATAATATTTTTAACGACTAGGTTCTGCTTAGAGCCCGACTAGTCGTTCTAGGCGCTAGGCCCTTGTTGCCGCTCGACAAGCGCCTTGCGATTTGTGGAACCTTGTAGCTATTTATTAGCCACTCATGACGTTTTTCAGGTTCACGAACGCTTTAACTGGACAAAATATAAACGACATGATCGTGCGAACTGGTGGCAGGCTTGAATCTCTTCACTCTGAAGGAGTTCATGTGCGTAGAGTATTTACTTCCCATTAATCCTGATTACTAAAGATATATGTTTCCTTAGTTTTGTTTTTTGCACCTTTTAAGATGAATTCTCGTTCTGCAGAGACTTTCAGAGATGTGCTGCTTTGCAGTCACTCATCTACTTGTTCTAGGTAAGTCAATTATATCTCATGCCAACAAAGTTGAGGATGAAGACACTGAGACAATGAAAATCGAGTGGCCAGAGGATCCTACTGAAAAAGCTAAGCTTATTAGAGGCAAGGCAGAATCAATGGCTGGATATGTTCAAGCAGTTTCCAATAGCTTTATAACAGGTTGGTCCACATATATACTCAACCTTATCTTATATCTGCTCTTACGTGTCTCTCGCCTGAAGTATCCTGAGTTGCCAAAATCCCCTTATTTGAAAATAGTATCTCATTTGTACGATAGGAAGATAGAAACAAGATTTCTTCTAGGGATTATGGTATTTTAGACCTTGAACTACCTCTGTTTAGTGAAAAAAACTCTCAACTATAAATGGTTTTTTAAACCTTGAACTTCAATTGCCGGATTTTTTAGACTTTACCGGATTTTTTAAATCAAAATTAGACTTAAAAAACAAAATTAAACCATAACATCAAAATTTACCTAAAAAAATTGGTTATTAAAATTTAGGGTTTAAAGAACTGGGTTATCAAAGTTCAGGATTTTAAAAAATTTATTTCCATAATTGCCGATTTTTTTCACCAAAAAGAAATAGGGTTTAAAATACCATATTCCCTTTCTTCTACTATAACTGAAAAAAAAAAAAAGAAAAAAAGCATATCTTCTAGTGCGAAAATCTTTAGAAATTAGCCATTATTTAGCTAGGAAAACAACAGGATTCAGTACTACTCGATTGGTAGCAGTTCTTAACCATAAATACAGGCTTGATTCCATTTAAATACACAGGCTTGGAACTGAACTACACTTCACTAGTTCACTTTAGTGTTTTCTCTTACCTTAGTTTTGTATTGGTTGTTTAGTTGTGTATATAGTTTCCTCACTATTGACATACCCTTTTCAAAATTGCAGGTATATCAGATGTAACTGAAACATACACAGCTGCAATTAAGGGAGTCACCGCTGATTCCAAGGATGATCTTCTGAAAACCACAGCCGTGCAGGAAAAGGCGACCGCCTTTAACGATAGTCTTCGCTCCGATCAAACAACAGCCATTACAAAGATCCAAGAAGGACTTCAGTATCTATCCTACGTTGTGATATCTACCTCAATGCCCTCTGCTTGAAAATAGTAAGTTTCAGGTGACTAGTCTTATTTCTTCATTTAAAGTTCAATTTACTTTTCTATGTAGATAAAAAAATTGGTAGCTGCTATTTAGTAAGTTTGTTTCACTTTTGCTCTGTTTTTCTTCTGTTGTTTGGATCTAGAAACTAAAGATTGTAAGCAAGAGAAGAGATTAGGTGTCTTTTATTTGTTCTGTGTTTGGTTTTATATAACTTTCTCTGTTGCTTCCGAAGTATTTGTGTTGGAAGTTGAATGAATCTGTAAAAGTAGGGTTTTTAATGAGTTTGGTTTACTGCTTTTATTGATCTTTGGTTGCTAGTAGGCTTGGGCGTTTGGATTGTTCGGATAGTTTGGTTTTAGATTTTTTGGATTTTGGGTTTTTCGGATTTTAAAAAGTCGAACCATTTGGGTTTTAAATTTACTTCGGTTCGGTTTCGGATTTTTTGGGTTTTGGGTCTTTCGGATTTAGAAAAAGTCAAACCATTTTGATCTTAAAGTTTAGATCGGTTCGAATTTTGGATCAGATCGAAAACATCATCACATAAAAACATATATAAATTATGTTTATGATCTTCAAAACATTATTTTTTTGGAAGAATTAGTAATATGCACTTTGGAAGAAGTGTTTTAGGTATATACACATTTGTACCTTATTTTTTTTGTTTTATACACTCGCTTATAACATCGTATAACATCTTATATTAGTAAATAGAAAGTATAATATCTCATAAATTTTGTTATAAGAAGTTATATGATACCTTATAACATATAACACAATTGGGTGTATAAAACAAAATAGGGTGTCTGAAAGTATAATCTCTATTTTTTTTATCCAGTTTTGAATATAGTTAATAATAATTTTATTTTGAATTTAATTAGATTATTCGGGTTCGGTTTGGATTTAAACAAAACCCATACTAAAAAAAATTAGAAATGTTTGGATTTTATAAATTTTCTGATCGGATTCGGTTTGGATTATTTTGAAACAGTTTGGATCGGATAAAATGTAAATCCTAGTCGGTAGTGAATCTTGTAAAGTTGAGGAGTTTAATTTACTGTTATAAAGTAAACTATAGAAAAATATATATTTTTTTTAATCTTAACATACAGATTTTGAATTTATTTATAAAGAAATTTTACTAATTTAAAATATTATTTAATATTTAAGGTAGAGTTACTGAAAATAACTTTTAAAGTTAGCTTTTATCTATATAAATAAAGTAATTCTCTAATTTTGTCATGTAAAATATATTTTTGTACTTAATTTCAGGTAAAAAAAACTAGAAATTTTGGAAAGAGTGTTTAACAATTAATAACATTTCAATTATTAATGTACAATATTTTTAGTTATAAATTAAATTACTAATTTTCTCATTGAAATTTCCAGCTAAATAATTGAAAAAGGTCAATTTCCTCTTATTAATTAAGTATACTAACACATCATCTTCTTCTTTGATATTTCACCAACCAAACCAATGTTTTTTTTATATATACTGCTCGATATGAAAAAAAAAATGCTGTTATTTATTGCATAAAAAATATTTCCAGCTAAAAATATTATTTGTAAAAAAATATATATATCGTATTTTCCATGAATATCCAATTTTAAAACTAAACGTGATTATTTATTGATTAAGAAAAAGAAGAAAATATGTTGTTTTTTTCTTTATCCTATTGAAGCATTTAGTCGATGATATGATGCTTTAAAAAATAATAATTTTGCAACAACAAAAAGCGCATTTTGAAGCTTCTTTTTTGTATTTAGTGAAAGTTTTGTGTGTATTAATAGATATTATCAAAATTATTTGTTAAACCTTAAATTTTGATAACATCAATTCTCTAATCCTTAAATATTGATAGTCAAATATTTTAAAATTAAATTTTGAAATTCAAATTTGAAATTGAAATTGCACTCTAATTAACTAAACATCGGTTTGTATTTTTTGGTTTTATTTCTATTAACAAAATTCGATATGATATTTAACAAAAATATGTAATATGTTACTATGTCTAATACTCCCTCCGTTTTTTTTATTAGGTATTTTAGGATTTTTTATTTGTTTCAATTTATTAAGTGTTTTAAGTTTTCTATGTACTTTTTATTTTTTTGACAAAATTATCTTTTATTTATCAAATGAAAGAGGAGAAAGAAACAAAAAAAATAAGAAATGATTAAGAGTAAAAATGTCATTTAATCAGTTTTATTAAATAGTGTGCATTATCTTTAAACACTCTATATTGTGAAACGGAGAGAGTATAATATTCAAATGAATTTAATGACTTAGAATATGCCATAAGTCTCTTAAACAAGACACTAATCAACTACTAATAATGCCCACTTACTTTTAATTATTTTAAAATGTTTGAAAATGAAATATAATCGGAAAGAGTGGTTACATCTTATAATATCATAACTGAAATCGAATGTTATACCAAATCATTTTTTAATTATTTATTTTAAAAAATTTATATA
>KE153477.1:138353-150812 GCA_000411095.1 Aethionema arabicum
ATACCCTCGGCCGGGGAGATTCCCTCATATCGTACTCTTAACGTTTCGGAGATTTGGTGGAGACGGTCATTGAAATGTTTTTAATATGTCTTCTCTCACGTCTCATGACACCATTGATTTGCTCTATTTTTAAATTTTCATGACCAAAAATATGATGCATTGTCTAATTGTTTGCTTAATGATTATTTTTATTTATTTAAGATAGTATTATTTAAGTGTTTTGCATCTGGAAATTTATGGTACAATTTATGATTTATAGTTTTCTTTGAATCTGTGGATATTTTTATATATATTGTACCCATATCTCTATATTTTTTGGTTTACCGTTTCTCATCCTAATTCATGTTCTCGTTTAGTTCCTGATTCTCTCTTAGTACAACATCACCATCCAGGACCGGGTCTGAACACAAAAAGTGAAACGTTTGATTAGAAGTTCCGCTAATAATATATATTTTAAGGATCCCAAAATTGTGTAAAAATGTTTAACCTTTAGTGGTAAGATATTCTCTTTCTAGGGAAGTGGCTTCCGAAATCTCATGATCGGCCCTTTACCACCACCAAAAAAAGAAGAGGAGAAGTCGAGATGCGACGATATCTATCCTTGGTCATGAGAACAAAAGATAAGAAAATTGAGGAAAACAAAAGCAATGTATGATATTAATGGCACCAAAACTCCTCACAAATTTGTATAGTAAAAACAGTTAAACAACAACATCATCGTTTTTGGATCCATACTGATTTTATTTTACACATGTGAAACCAAAAAAAAACTTGTTATGTTTTTCTTCTCTTGTGTTTATTCTTACAATCTAACCACTTATATTTCTTATCTATTTCGAAATTAAAGTAAACAAAATCTTATTTAGGGGTACTAAAGAGAATTAAAGTTACACTTTCATGAACTTTGCTTACGATTAAAATTCATTTTCATAGATTTTGAATATTAAATTTATTTTTAACATGACTTTTAGATCACTTATTCATATCTTTGATTAGGGTTCCATGTAAATAAATGTTGTTCTAAGTTTGAAATAGGAAAATAACTAAAAAATATTTTAAAGTAGGCTTTTATTTAACATTTTATTTATCGTGAAAATAAAGCAAGATTAAAACTTCAAATTTATTAGTTATATATGAATGAGAGTTCGTAACTTTAAATTCGTTAAATTTTCATCTCGCAGAAGTCACGTTGTGCGATTTTGTTTTGTTTATGTCGGTTTACCGTTGATTCTTGGATCTTGTTCAATATTATGAACATTAATCGCATTTAGAAAACTTGAATTTTTCTCTAACTATATTTTACGATGTAACACTTATTTATTATATTCAACATATTCAATAGAATTCAAAATCCACTTTCATCAATTTTGCACTATATTTTACGGTTAAAATTTCATTTTCAATAATTTTGAATGTTAAATTTACATTTAACTTGACGTTTTAAATCATCTATGCACATCTCTTAATAGTTTCCCATGTAAAATAATATTGTTTCGAGTTTAAAATAGGATTCTTAAAATTAAATCCAAAATAAATTCTAAATGTGGGTTAATTAGACTGTAATTTCAAGTTTTAAATTTGAGATTTTGATTGAAAAAATCTATTCACTAAAGTTTAAAAATCCAACTATCAAAATTAAAGCTAATAGAAACCATTTTAATATATAAATATTTTTTTAACGAAAAAATAATTCAAATTTTGAAATGCGATGATCCTTTAACAATGTTTTTTAACCATACTTAAAAAAATCAAATTAACTTAACCTTGTTTTATAAATTAAAAATTAAATTTATCTTCATAACATATTAAAATATTAACGATTCGTCACTAAAAGCTTCAACTTTTACATGTTGCTTCCTCAACCTCTTCAGCTCCGCCTACAAAATCGAATTTAGGGTTTTAGAATCTTTAAAAAAAAAAGAACAAACTTTACCCAATTCTAAATCTCCATGCCGACACATGCTTTAAACATTCATCAATGGTGGATCAAAAACATGTACTAATCAAGGGAAATTTGCATCCTTACACAAAAGTGCCTTTTGCACAAATACACAAACCCCAATTTTTTTTAAATGCAGAAAGTAAATTATAAATAGGTCTTTACGTTTATACCCCTCTAATTTAAACCTAGTGTCTTTCACTTTTTACACCATCTGCAACTTTTATCATTTGGGCCGTTTTTGATTTTGAGACGTAGAGAAGGTGATTTTGGGCGATTTCGACGGTGATTCAAGACGACGGCGATTCAAAGCAGCACGACGGCGAATTAAAGCAGGACGACGACGGCGAGAGAAGATTTCGACGACGGTAAGATTTTTGGGCGATTTCGACGGCAGATTTAGGGTATGTTTCTGGGNCCGTTTTTGATTTTGAGACGTAGAGAAGGTGATTTTGGGCGATTTCGACGGTGATTCAAGACGACGGCGATTCAAAGCAGCACGACGGCGAATTAAAGCAGGACGACGACGGCGAGAGAAGATTTCGACGACGGTAAGATTTTTGGGCGATTTCGACGGCAGATTTAGGGTATGTTTCTGGGCATCGGTATGGTTTCGATTTTTTGGGAATTTGAACGGGTTTTTCATGGGTTTCCGATTTTAGGGTGTTTCTTAAGGGATTTGGGGACTAAAAAGCTATTTGGGTTGCTGATTATGTGTTTATTCCACAATTAGACTTTCACAGATTCCAAATTTGTAAGATTTCGTTGTATTTGTAGAATTGAAAATAGATTTTATCGTTTGATGTGTGCTTTATGTCTTTGTTTTGAAATATGCAGGTTATGATGACATCAGACGGAGAAGAAAATCCAGCAGGGGCAAGTTTTGTAGAATATAACCCCTTTATGATAGCATATAATTGCTCATTAACCATTTATGATAGCATATAATAGCATATTAATCCTTTGTGATGAAATATAACAGAATATTAACCCTTCATGATAGCATATAACCTCTTTATGATAGCATATAACAATAATTGGAATGGTTAACTCTGCACGTTTATGATAGCATATAACTGCACATTGACACTTTATCATAGCATGTACCTCCCACATCAACCCCTCTATGATAGCATATAACATCACAGTACATCATCTAATACCTTCGAAGAACCAAACATGGCTTTATGATAACATATAACAACATATTAACCGTTTATGATGGCATATAACTGAATATTAACCCTTCATGATAGCATATACCCCCTTTATGATAGCATATAACAATAATTGGAATGGTTAACTCTGCACGTTTATGGTAGCATATAACTGCACATTGACACTTTATCATAGCATGTACCTCCACATTAACCCCTCTATGATAGCATATAACATCGCAATACATCATTTAATATCTTCTAAGAACCAAACATGGCTTTATGATATCTTATAACAAAGTATAAAGTTTATAAACGGTTATAACAAAGTATAAAGTTTTGTTTACCAATGTTAATTGCAGTTAGATGATATTCCGAAGTCTTACACCCTACCTAGTCGAATGTTTATGCCCAGGAGTGAGCCAGAGATAAGTGCACAAGTCCAGATGTATTCAAATTTGGGGTTAATTAGGACTATTCAAAAAGCCTTGAGCAAAGAAGAATTCGAGAAAATCAGCAATTCATTCCTAAGCGAAATAGTGAAATTGGGTTTATGATAGCTTATAACTATCTGTAGGTTTAATATATTTGTTTATAATTCAAGATTAGACAATTAACGTTTTATAGGTTTGAAAGCAGTTTATTATCTCATAACAGCGTGTAAGTGTAATATTTGTAGCTTATGATAGCTTATAACTCTTGAAAAAAAATTGAAAATGTACAAATAGTAGCTTATAACAGCTTATAACAAATTATATGACATCTTATAACAATACATATATTGTAAACAGAAAACATAATATCTCATAAACTTTATCATAAGAAGTTATATGACATCTTATACCATTTTATAACAAGTTGTTATAAACTGTTATAAAACATCTTATGTAATTGTATAACCCTAATTATAAACTGTTATAAGGAACCTTATTAGCCTTTATGACATGTTTGTTTTGATTAAAAAAATTAAAAAACAAAGTTCTTCGTCATCGATTGTAGTCGTCGCCGATTCTTCTTCTTCTCCCTCCGGTCGGCAGCTTCTTTGCCGTGAAATCCACCAAACTTCCCAAGATTTCCAAGTTTACAGTGACTTAAAGGTTAAGTGCTTCAAATTTAAAGATCCAAAAGTTAAAAGATCCAAAAGTTAAAAGATCCAAAATCACTTTAACAAACACATAAACTCAGATTAAGTTAAAACACCAAGATTTCCAGCCAAATAAAAACACAGATCTCGAAACATAACTCGGATTTGGTCTCAGATCTCGAAAACCCAAAGATAAACAGAGAAAGGAAACNNNTCTCGAAAACCCAAAGATAAACAGAGAAAGGAAACATAAACAATCCCTAAACTCAGAAATCAACGGCAAAAGGAGAACAAAAATCGCCTACCCCGAAAAAATCACCGTCGTCTATGAAGAACATATATCCCCTTGTGAAAAGTTGTCCAAAACCCAGCTCTCGTCGTTTGTAGAAGAAAGAAACAAAAAATCGTTTTTTTTTTGTACGATGAAAACTTCTTCTTGATTTTGTGGTCCCAATATATTAGGATTGAGTTTGGGAGAACAAGGGGTAAAAATGTCCAACGAAAAAAGTTATTGTGGTCCATTTCCCTATAATGTGTATATGTGCAAATATAGAGCTTTTGTGTCTATAGAGCACAAATCCTCACTAATCAAATTTTCTTGCTCTAGATCTCGCAGCAGATTCACGTCTTGATCAAACCTACAATATATATTATAAGTTTACCAAACAAAAATATTTATGCTAGTATTTAGAATTTATTTTTTAAAGTAAAATACAGAGTTTTTTTTTAAAATTCGAATAAGATGTATGAATAATAATTAAAGGATACCATATTTGTAAAGTAAAAAAAATATCTTCTATAATAAAAAAAAACGTGTTTAATATGGAGTTGTCATGTTTTCTTTTTTTTTTTAATAAAAAAAAGAGTTGTCATGTGTCAACAAATATCTTTAAAATATGAGGAATTGTCAAAAATGACATCTCAAAGTGCTATATTTTCATTTTTAGCACCCTTCATTCCCTTCCAAATGAATGGACCATAATACCCTTGTTTACATACAATTTACATACGGTTACATACAGTTTACATACGGTTTACGTACAATTTACATACGGTTTACATACAGTTTACATACGGTTTACATACGGTTTACATACAGTTTACATACGGTTACATACGGTTTACATACGGTTTACATACGGTTTACATACAGTTTATATACAGTTTACATACAGTTTACATACAGTTTACATACGGTTAATAATTTTAATAATTAAATGACATAAAAGGGTATTGTTGTCCATCTAGGAATCCAAAATGTCATTTTTGTAAGAAATGTCATTTCAGTGTCATTTTTGCTAAAAAATTCATTAAAGTGTCATTTTTACAAATCCCCCTTAAAATATTAGCTTATTTAAAATACTTTAAAAGATAACTTCAAAGTATCAACATATTTTTTTAAAACAGATGGTGTATTTATGTTTCTATTAACTAAATTATTAATTTTAAAATTTAGATTTTTAGCTCATATATATATATATAATTGACACGTGGCAACTCCCATCTTATTCTAGTTTATTTTGTTATTTAACAATTAAACATTTTTTTTATAAACATAAATATATATTTTTTAAACGAATATAGATAAAACATTGTTTTTTAAGATAAAAATTAGTTTAGATTTGTGAAAAAAATAATTAAAAAATAGAAAAAAAAAACAAATTACAAAGTTAACACAATAGCTTCACCTTAAAGTTATTGTAATGAATTATACAAAAAAAATAACAATTGAACAATATTTTATTGGATAAATACAAATATATAATTTTTAAATAAATTATAGATAAAATATAATTTAGATTTATAAAAAAGTTGAAAAAATAGAAATTAAAAACTGAACTATCACAATTCGTTTCAAACGTATTTTTTCATTTTTTTTATATTATTATCACAAAAATCTCATTTTTTTAATGGAAATGGAGATCTCAATATTTATCTACCTAAGTAGTTTAAGTCGTTTGATGTTTTAGTCTTCCTGCAAATAGCGGCCGATAGACTCTAGAGTAATAAAAGGGGCCCTGAAGCCAAACTTAAATTATTTTTTTTGGGTATATGTTTCATGGCGTATTGTGTTTCTAAAGTTCTACAATTATCTTTTATAAATTGAGAAAAAATAGAATTATTTTATTTTTATTATAATAAGATATTGTTGGACCGTATATTGCACAAATAATTTTTTTGATAATATAAAATTATGTTATATAGTTTTAATAAATTAAATGTATATTAAAAATATATCTAATTACGATTATTTGTATATGTATAAATATCAAATTTTGAAGATAATTATATATAAGGTTTTTATTAAATATTAGTTTAATCGAATGGTAAAAATAAAATTTAGAATAACCTTAATAATAATTAATATATATATATATAATTTATAGAAAATATTGATAACTATTAAATTACNTTTTAAAATATATACAAAAATATTTTCTTAAGATAATTATATTTAGTTATAATGTATATAAATTTTTAAATAAATAAATTTTATAAAAATAAGGAAAAATATTAATCTGATGGATAAGTTTTCTCTAACGTCACATCATAATTTCTTTTAAAAAAAGTTTATTCTGAAAATCGTTTCTTACAATTAAAAAAAAAAGTTTATTCTGTAGATATCTTTTCAAGGTTTGGTAACATATCATAGCCCAATCCAGCCCAAGCGTAAGTGGACCAAACCGGTATATAACGGCCCAATCGTAAGTGGATCAAACCGGTACGAACCGGCCCAATCTGAATCATGTCATTTTATCGTTCTCTCTAAATCTTATCAAAGACTAGGGTTTCTCACTGGGTTTTTACCTTCACCACTGAGCTCGAAATTTCAAGCAAAAATGTCTTCTCTCATGGCGATTCGCCTTGGCCGAACTCAGAAAACTGTAGCTTCTCTTCTGGAGGTACGTTGTTATTTTCATCGACAGTCATCGAAATTCGCTTTCAGTCACTGCTATGGAACCAAGACATTTGCTCTTAACTTAACCGCCAATAGAAGCTTATCTACTTCCGCCGTCCCAAATGATTACCAGAATCTTCAGTCTCCGTTACCTCAACCTCCATATCCACCTCCGGGATACGATTCTAGAGGTTTCCAGACTAATCAAAGGATTCCGCAAAACCAGGACTATAATAACCCTAATCCAAATCATCGGATTCAACAGAATCCTCAACACAGTGGCCATGGATCTCAATACGGAAGCCATGTTCCTCAATACGGAGGTCAGATTCCTCAACGCGGTGGACATGTTCCTCAATACGGAGGTCAGATTCCTCAACGTGGTGGATCTGTTAATAACCAGTCTAATTATCAGAATCAAGTCCAGTATCAGAATGTTCAGCAAATCCCTGAGAGCCAATACTATACGCAGCAACCAAGAAGCCCAAATCAGAGGAACAATCAAATCCCTAATCAGATGAATAAGCAGACGAATGAAATGACTCCTACTGTTGAAGAGGTAATGCGTTTGTGCAATCTCAGAAAATATAAAGATGCTATTGAATTGCTTGATAAAGGAGCTAAACCTGACGCTGAATGCTTCCATTTACTCTTTGATTCTTGCACAAATCTGAAATCACTTGAGCATTCCAAGAAAGTACACGATCATTTCCTGCAATCTACATTTCGAGGTGATTTGAAACTGAACAATATGGTGATTACTATGTTTGGAGAGTGTAGGAGTATCACTGATGCTAAAAGAGTGTTTGATCATATGCCAAATAGAGATATGGATTCATGGCATTTGATGATGCGTGCTTATAGTGATAATGGAATGGGAGATGATGCGTTGCATTTATTCGAGGAAATGACGAAACAAGGTTTAAAGCCAAATGAGGAAACTTTCCTTAATCTTTTCTTGGCTTGTGCTAGCGTCGGCGGTATAGAAGAAGCGTTTTTGTATTTCGATTCGATGAAAAATGAATATGGAATCACTCCAAGAACTGAACATTACTTGGGTCTTTTAGATGTTCTTGGAAAATGCGGACATCTTATTGAAGCCGAACAGTACCTCCGCAACCTCCCCTTTGAAGCCACCGCTGAATTCTGGGAAGCCATGAGAAGCTATGCTCGGTTACACGGAGATATCGATTTAGAGGAATACACAGAGGAGTTAATGGTTGCTCTTGACCCTTCAAAAGCTATCGCCAACAAAATCCCTGCGCCTCCACCTAAGTCATATAAAGACATAAGTATGGTTGCTAGCAAAAGTAGGATCCTTGAGTTTCGAAATCTAACATTTTACAAGGATGAAGCGAAGGAAATGGAAGCGAAAAAGGGAGCGGTTTATGTACCGGATACTCGATATGTTCTACATGATATCGATCAAGAGGCGAAAGAACAAGCATTACTATACCATAGTGAAAGATTAGCTATTGCTTATGGTATCATAAGTACTCCTCCAAGAAAATCTCTTACTATCATCAAGAATCTACGAGTATGTGTAGATTGTCACAATTTTATCAAGATCATGTCGAAACTCATTGGTCGGGAATTGATTGTTAGAGACAACAAACGTTTTCATCACTTCAAAGATGGAAAATGCTCTTGTGGTGATTACTGGTAGAAGATTCTAGATTCCAGGTTCTGTTTCTTACCTTTTAAAGTTTATGTTATGTATAGTGTTCTTAAGCTCCTCATGAACTTTGATAGTTTATTGGGAATGGAATAGTATTTGCTAAAAAAACTGTAACTTTTTCATATGCTTTGGAACCTTTTTGATTATGTTATTAAGTTTGTCGTTTTATATAAATTCTTGGTCATATCTGATTTATAAGAGATAGTTTAGGAGATAATTAATGATTTTTGGGTAATCAATGGCTGAAACAGTTATTAAGTGGGAATATGGTATTGTTGATCTTGAACTATCTCCATTTGATGAAAAAAACCTTAACTTTCAAAATAAGGTTTTAAACCCTGAATTTTGATAATCAGATTTAACTTCGATAATCATAGTTTTTTAACCTTAATAACCGGGTTTTTTTAACCGAAATTTCAAATTTAAATTTAAAATTATAGTATAGTTAATCCAAATTTGGATTATATTTTATGGTTAAATTTTAAAATTATGGTTAGATTATATGTTCAAAGTTTAATCTTGTTTTAAAAAATCCGGTAGGGTTAACTTTGATAATCATAGTGTTTCAATCTTAAACCTTAGTAACCGGGATTTTTTTTACCGAAACTTCAAATTTAAACTTGAAACCGGGATTATTTTTTGGTTAAATTCTAAAATTATGGTTAGATAAAGTTTAATTTTGTTTTAAAAAATTCGGTTGGGTTGAAAGAAATCGGTTATCAAAGTTTAGAGTTAGAATTATTTTAATAATTCAAAGGGATTTTTTTTACCAAACAGAGATTGTTGTTTGGGGTCTAAAATACCATATTTTCTTATTAAGTTATAACAAAGTTTCGAACTTTAAAGAAACTAAAATACATTGTTCAGACAACGTTAATGGTTCGAGTCATCATTATCATGAACTCATCCATGTTAACCAAACCATCACCATCAACATCAACAGCTTTAACCATTCTCTTACAATCCTCTAAACTGCATCTCTCTCCAAGCTTCCTTAAAACCGCCATAACTTCCTCTGCACTTATCTTACCATCACCATTCAAATCAAAAGTCCAAAAAGCACTTCTTATATCAGAAGACTTAATCCCTCCACTTCTCTTATAAGCTTCAATAAACTCTTTGAAATCGATAAAACCGTCGCCATCGAGATCTACTGCTTTGAAGATCTTAGGTACATCTTCTATGGATTTTTCTTGTCCTAATGCTCTTAAAACAACTTTGTATTCTGTTTGAGAGATTTTACCGTCTTTGTCTGAATCAAATCTGTTGAAAACTCTTCTCATTTCGTTGTGTGTAGGCTGAGAAATGGTTCCTAGTTGTGGTGATGATAGAGTTGAAGATTGTCTTGAAAACATTCTTGAAGGTTTGTGTAATAATTTGTTTTTTGAGAGTTTGTATTGAAGCTCGAGAAATCCAACCTTTGTTGACATGTTTGATTTTTGGATGTAGAAGAGATAGAGATAGAGATGGGTTTTGGAAACCCATTTCAGCTCTAAACCCATTTTTATACTGCAAAATTAGGAAGAGGAAAAAGGAAAAAGATGATTCTTTTTCTTTTTTTTTGAGCCAAGATGATTCCTTTTTAGGTAGGGAATATAGTATTTTTTTTATCATAAATTGTTTTTGTTTGGTGGAAAAAATTATCAACTATCAAAATAGTTTTTTTAAAATTTGAATTTTGATAATTGGGTTTTTTAAACTTTAATTTATAGGGTTTTTAAATTGAAATTTCAAATTTAAACTTGAAATTAAGTATATTTAATCCAAGTTTAGACTTGATTTTTTTGAAAAATATTGAAATTATGGTTTAGTTTTATATTCAAAATTTAATTTTGATTTAAAAAATTTGGTAAGATTAAAAAAATTATAATCATAATCATGGTTAAATATTGAAATTATAGTTTAATTTAAAATTTTGATTTAAAATTTTTGGTAAGATTTTATCAAAAATAAGTTTAAAAAAACATTTTCATAGCTAAAGATTTTTTTCACTAAATAATTCATAATTTAAAATATAGTATTTTCATTTAGTCAAATAATACCCAAAAAAATAAAAAGAGAATCTTTAGGGTTTTAAAATATAGTATTTTCATTTATTCCCTTGCAACTTACGCTTCATGTTGAGAAAAAGAAGAGAAAGTGGATAAGATAACGAAAGGAACAACATTTGTGGTTAAGCCGCCATTGAAGAAACCACAAAGCAAAGAATATATAAGGTTTTTTTTTTAATATAAAAAAAAATTAAGGTTTTTTTATGGGACGTAAAAAGTAGAGAATAACATCATTTTTCTAGGTGGTGCAAATCTGTGAAATTGGCTTTATTAGTCATCACAAGACTTCGAATCTGATACCAAGAATGGTTTATTTGCTCTACGACTCTAACCTTTGCTATCATCATCATCATCATCATCATCATCATAATCATCATCGTCGTTTAAAGAAAGAACTCGAAATGATTAAGAGCAATTGTTTCTTTATTTTTATTTTGATAAAATAAAATAAAATGCTATAATAGCAAATGAAATCTTGTTTTGACTGTCTCCAACTACTATAAGATCAATTGTTTGTTTATTTTTATTTTCAAATTTTTACATAAGTATGGTTTACTTTGGATCTTTGGTTTGTTTTAAACGTTAAAATTTGATTTGCCAAAAATAAAAGTATAGAGTTTTTTCACCAATTTTTTTCTCCATGATTTATTTGGCCAAATTTTCAAATTCTATGGTTTTTCTCCAAAAAACAAAATCCAAAGTTTTTTTGTCGAATTATTCTCCAAGGTTTATTTTGGTAAAAAAAATCGAGAAAAAATTGAGGATTTCTTTGTGCAAATTTATTCTCCAATGTTTATTTTGGCAAAATTTGAAACTTCAAAGTTTTTCATCGTTATTCTTCTAGTAATTAATCATGTTGTGCGTTTTAAAGCTAAAAAAGTTGTTGAAACATAAAACTTGATATAAAATTGTTGAACTAATGTCTTATAGTTTATGAAACTATAAAGAATTTTTTTATGGCGGCGAAAAAATTCCTGAACTTTGTATTTTTGGTGAAAGAGACCACGAACTATTAAGTCTGAAAAACATTCTCAACTTTTTTTTGCGAAAAAACCTTTGAGACCTTGTTTTTAGCGAAGTTGATCCTTGATAAATAATTTGGCGAAAAAAAATCATGAATTCCGTTTTTTTGCAAAAAAATTTATCTATTAAATTAACCGTTAAATTATTATTAAAACTGTAATGCTAAAATTTTAATTAATCGCATTTAATAACTTTTAATTTTACTATTTAAACAAATGGTTTTATATGATTAGAGATTAATAGTGATTTAGCTCTTAATTTAATGGAGATGTTTTTTACCATACAAACAAAGTTTATGATTTTAGCAAAAATAATTAAGTCGAGAGGTTTTTTTATCTAAGTACTCACCAATATTTTCAAAAAAACAAAAAACATTATTCATGATTGTAAAAGAAAAATAAAATAACAGTACATAAGAATTTGTTGGTACTCGTTAAAAAAAAGAATTTTGTGGCAAGTGAAAAAAAAAGAAGAATTTTGTGACTAGAGAAAAAAAAATCAAAAATAAAAGAAGAATTTTGTGACTAAAGAAAAATCTGTTTCATCTAAATTAATTGTAGACTGTTATAAAAGTCATATTAAAACTACGGCTACTATTCATATTACGGCTACTATTCATATTACGGCT
>KE153477.1:157537-170284 GCA_000411095.1 Aethionema arabicum
CCAGAACTCTAAACCCGAAAACCTAAACTCTAAACCCGTAACTCGAAACCCTAAACCCGAAACCCTAAACCCTAAACCCTAAACCCTAAACCCTAAACCCTAAACCCTAAATCCGAAACCCGAAACCCTAAACCCTAAACCTGAAACCCTAAACCCTAAACCCGAAATCTTAAACCCATTAAGTCAACTAAAAAGATACCTAGATGTGTGAAAGGGTAATTTAGTCTTTCAATTAACTCTAATGTCTATGGGTCTAAAAAACTAAAGAAGGCTTTTTAAATGTGTAAAAAAACCAATTTCTCAAAAAAGTACTGATAGATTTTGGTTGATTTGTTTCTTAAGGAAGACTTTTTTATGTTAAAAAAAAGGAAGAATTTCTTGGTTCGTATAAATTTTAGAATAAATTAATAAGAAAAAAAAATCAATGAGGTATTTTAGGAGATCCTATGTATAGATAACACAAATATTTAAAAAGAGAAGAAAAAAAAGATAACACAATTTTTTTTTATTAGATATGGTAGAAATGGTCTGTTTCAATTTATTATGTTTAAAATTTTCATTATAAAAATTTCATACATTTTGATAAATTTATTTGATTTCTATTTGTTATTCTCCACCGTTTTAAATAATAGAGATAATTTTTTTTAAATGTTTTATTCAAAGTGCATTTATTCCAAAAAACCCTAATTTGGATAACCTAATTTTTTTAAGCCTTCAACCTGATTTTCTTAAATCGAAACTAAACCTTAAAGAAAATTATTTTTTTCTAATCCTAAAATTAAACCCACAAATATAATTTATCTTTTTGCCTTAATTAGACTGTAATTTCATGTTTTGATTTTCAATTTTGGTTAAAACTTATTGTTATCAACATTTAGAGTTGAAAAATCCACTTATCAACATTAAGGGTTTACAAAAATAATTTAGTATTTTTTTCACCAAATTGAAAATAATCCAAGAGTTTAAAATAGAACATAACTCATATAAACAGATACAGAAAATATTTAAAAGAAATAAATAAATGATGTGTACGAACCCGAGGGAAAAACAAAACAATACACACAAAAAGCAAGTTTGAAGTCTGCCTATAACGTCACTCTGTTTAATTTACCAAAACCTCTCTCTTCTTCAACACTCAACACTGAACACAGAGAAAGAGAAAGAGAAAACATAATGAAGAACACTGATTTTGCTCTCAGTATGGAGGAACGAGAGGTTCCAAGTTTTTTCAAGATTCTTCATAGCTCAGATTTATCATCTGAAAACATGGTAAGTCTCTGTTTTTTTCAAGCAATTTCTAGTTAGATTTGGTTCTAAACCAAGATCTTATCTTTCTCTGTGCATTTTTTGAGGTTAATGACGATGAAATCTGACCTAAAAATTGCTTGAATGGGTTTTAAGGAAAATGCTAGTGTTCATCTTTGTTTTTGTATGCTCCATTTTCTCTTTGTTCTTGCTGAGATTAATGGAAGTTTCAAACTTTGACCTAATTGATTCATGGGTTTCAAATAAAATGTGTAGAATCCATTTTTCTGTTTTTGTCTCTGATTTCTGTGTTCATGCTATGATTAATTGCAGTGAAAGTTTCAATCTTTGACCTAATTGATTCATGGGTTTCAAAGAAAATGTATAGATCCATTTTTCTGTTTTTTTCTCTTAACTTCTGTGTTCATGCTATGATTAATTGCAGTGAAAGTTTCAATCTTTGACCTAATTGATTCATGGGTTTCAAAGAAAATGTGTAGATCCATTTTTCTGTTTTTTTTTTCTCTTAACTTCTGTGTTCATGCTATGATTATTTCGGTGAAAGTTTCAATCTTTACAGAAAAAGCTTCATTGTTTTCAAAGAAAACTGTTAAGACTCTAATTTTGTTTTTTACTCTGATTTCTGTGTTCTCTTCTTGCCTGAGAGTAGTTTTGATTTTGTTCCTGCTTTTGTGCTTTGATCTAAATTGCTTGATGGTTTTGATTTTGTTCCTGTTTTTGTGCAACAGCGAGCACTTCCTCAAGACTTTGTAAGATTAGTACCTGAGAAAGACTTACTTTCCTTGAAGATGGTTTTAAGACTACAATGGGGGAAATCATGGGAAATCAAGATTTTAAGAAACTCAAGATTCTACTACATGGAGAAACATAGCTGGGATAAGTTCATAAGTGAGAATTCTTTAGGACAACATGAGTTTCTCACTTTCACTTATCATGGACAGATGTGTTTCGGTGTTCACATCTATGGAAAAGATGGTAAAGAACTGCTCAGACCAAGAAACTCACCTTCAGGTAAATCTGTTTACAAGCTTTATGAATCAGACACCTTTTTGTGTTTTAATTTCATTGGAGTTTGATTGTAATGGAATCAGGTGGATTCAAGACAGAACAAGAGAAGAAGAAGAAGATGAAGCAAGAAGTTAAGGAAGAAGTTAAAGAAGAGCCAGAATCTTCTTCTGAGGTGAGTTATCTTGGGAAGAGAGGAGCTGAATCCATAGTAACAAAGCAGGAACAGAGAACAGTTGAATCCACCATAGCTAAAAAGCAGAAACACAAGGAGAAGATAGATTCAGTTCCTAGAGATTTTGTTGCAAGAGATTCTGTTCCTGAGTTCAGCATCACCATACAGAAGTCATACCTCATTTTCCTGGTAAGATCATAAGGATATTAATAAGATATTGTATTGGTTTTTTCCTAGGGAATATGGTAATTTTAAACTTCAAACTATCTTTGTTAAGTGAAACAACCATTAACTCTAAAAATAGTATTTAAACCTTGAGTTTTTATAACTGGATTTTTTTAACTCTAAACATTAATAACGAGTTTTTTAAAGTCAAATTCTCAAGTTTTAAACTTGAAATTTTGAGATTATGGTTTAATGTTGAGATTATGGTTTAATTTTGTGTTAAAAGTTTAATTTTGATTTTGAGATGATGGTTTAGTTTTGATTTTGAGATTGAGGTTTAATTTTGATTTTGAGATGATGGTTTGATTTTGATTTCAAGATTATGGTTTAATTTTGATTTCAAGATTATGGTATAATTTTGTATAGAAAAGTTGAATCTTTATTTTGAATCCAAATGTGTATCACAATTTCAAGCAATTCCCAAGAAGTCTTATTTTGAGATTGAGGTCTTATTTTGATTTTGAGATTGAGGTTTAATTTTGATGTTGATTTTGATTTCAAGATTATGGTTTAATTTTGATTTCAAGATTATGGTTTAATTTTGATTTCAAGAGTATGGTTTAATTTTGATTTCAAGAGTATGGTTTAATTTTGATTTCAAGATTATGGTTTAATTTTGATTTTGAGTTAATCTTAAAGATTTTGAATCTAAATGTGTGTGTCAAGATTATGGTTTAATTTTGATTTTGAGCTTATGGTTTAATATTGATTTCAAGATTATGGTTTAATACTGATTTCAAGATTATGGTTTGATTTTGATTTCAAGATTATGGTTTAATTTTGATTTTGAGCTTATGGTTTGATTTTTGATTTAAAGATTATGGTATAATCTTAAAGATTTTGAAACCAAATGTGTGTGTACTTAAACAATTTTCAGGGAATTCCAAAGAAGTTTGTGAGGTATTTACCCGAGGAGAGTACCATGTTCTTGATTCATCATCCAAATGGTAAGAAATTATGGGAAGTGACTTACCTGGTGAGTGAGACACGTGGCACATTCTCTGGTGGTTGGTCTTATCTGGCTCGAACCTATCCTTTAGCCGTTTATGATGTTTGCACCTTCAAGCTCATTAAACGCAATGAGATTCTTCTCACTGTCTCCTCCTCTGCCTCCTCCTCTTAGGCTAAGTATGGAGCCAGACAATGTTGTCTTCTTTTAACTAGTTTCTAAGTAGTTTCCCCTGTGTTTAGCTTCTGATGTTCCAAGATCTATGGAAACAGATCATGTGTTTTGCTGCTTTCTTTTGTGTGCATTTTGACACTTTTGCAAATCAGTGTTTTGGTATTTAGTTTACTCTTTTGCTGAATCGTGTACTTATTAAGACTGGTGAAGGAATAGACTTGAATTTCTGTGAAAAACAGAGTTTGTAAAAATGCTAAAATTGTGGGGTTTTTTTCTTAATTAGTTAAATTTGTGGGTTTTTATTTGAATACTGAAAAAATTCAACGGTTTTTGTTAATTGAAGTAAAGTTTTGGGGGGGATTTTTGTATATATATGTTCAAATTGAAGGGACTTTCTTGATTATTGAAAGGTGTTGTCTTTCATTAATTAACGAAACAATCTGGGGATTTCTTTGGTAAAAGTAAAGTTTTGAGGCTTTTTTGTAAATACAGTAAAATTTTGGGGTTTTGCTTAGTAAAATTTATGGGTTTTAATTTGAATACTGAAAAAATTCAGGTTTTCGTTAATTGAAGTAAAGTTTGGGGGGGTTTTTTTATATATGTTCAAATTGAAGAGACTTTCTTAATTATTGAAAGGTCTGGTCTTTTTTTAATTAATGAAACTATCTGGGGTTTCTTTGATAAAACTAGATTTTTTAGGCTTATTGTAAAATACAGTAAAATTGTAGGGGCTTCTCTAATTAGATAAACGTTGTGGATCTTTCTATAAATACTTTAGTTTCCCTTATACTAAATTTTGGAGTTTTATGTAAATACACTTAAATTATAGGCCTATCTGCAAATTCCCCAAAGTAATGGGGTTCTCTGTAATTAGACGAAATTATGTCAGGGATGGTGGTGAAAAAAAACGAAATTATTCGTTTTTCGTGAAAGAGATCATGAACTATAAAATTAGCAGAAAAACTCTTGGATTTTACTTTTTTGACAAAAAAAACTTTTTAAAATTTTGTTTTTTTTTGAAACAACTCCTAAAAAATTAAATTCGCAAAAACCCCTAGACTATATTTTTTTTTTTTCCGAAAAACACTCTTACAACACTCTTTTTTTGTTTCATCAGGATTACATTGTTGCGTCTTTGTTTACTCATATTATTTCCATCAAAGCTGTCACATTAAAGCATATCAAACAAACAATCAAAAATCCACATCTTAACTTAAAAAATCATGATAACATTACCAAATAAACTTCACTTTTAAACAACTTCTTCTACATCATGATGATCTAAACTACACATAGCTTCCATTACATAACAATAAGTACTTTCATTAGGAGTAATACCTTCACTTTTCATCTTCTTTAGCAATTCCTCTGCAACTTCTCCTCCTCCTTCTTCATCACTTTTACTCAAACCATTCAACAAAGCATTATAAGTCATAAGTGTTGGATTAAACCCAACACTTAACATCTCATCTTTCACCATAAAAGCTTGTTTTGTATCACCTTTTTTACTATAACCACTTATAAGTGTATTATAGCTTATATGATCAGGTTTAATACCTCGTTTCTTCATCTCTTTCATAACCTCACGAGCTTCTTCAAATTTCCCTTCATTACATAATCCTCTCATTAAGCAATTATATGTTACATCATCTGGTTTGATCTTCATTTTCTCCATCTCTTTAAGTAATGTAAATGAACGGTCCATGTTGCTCATAGCACAATGACCATATAATAGAGCATTAATCATCTTAAGATCTGGCTTCATTCCTGAGTTTAGAACCTTCTTGAACAACTCATCAGCTGATTTCATTTTCTTTCTTTTGCATAGGACATGTATAAGTGAAGTATATGTAGTCGTTGTAGGTTGAATTTGATGAATAATCATTTCATCATATAAAGCAAAAGCTTTCTTTGAATCTCCATGATTACAATACCCATTTATGAGTATATTGTAAGTGACAGAATCCAGTTTTATACCTTTGGATCTAATCTCTTTAATCAAGATTTCAGCAGATTCTACTTTATTCTCCATAAACAATCCATGAATCAATGTATTGTAAGTATAAACAGTTGGGTTAATACCTGATTTCACCATTTCATCTTTGTAAGCAAAAGCCCTGTTCAAATCTCCATCGTTACAGCAGCTACTGATTAAGATATTATATGAAACAGCATCAGGAACTAACCCTATCTCCTTCATCTCCATTAAAACCTCATCAGCTTTGGAGATGTTTCCTTCCTTACAAATCATAGAGAGAATTGGGTTATAAGTCTGCAAATCAGGTTTACAACCTTTTGATATCATTTCTTTGATAACCATACGAGCTCCTTCGTTTCTTCCTCTCAAGGAATAGCCTTGAACCAGAGTGTTGTAAGTAACAGTAGTTGGCTTAATTCCACAATTCTCCATGAAAGCTAGAAGCTCTTTGGCCTTTTTTAACTTCCCTTCTTTACATAATACATTGATCATGATGTTGAAAGTGTAGATACTTGACTTGATCTTCATTCTGTACATTTCAGCGTAGAAGATCCAAGCTCTCTCTGTTTGATTCAACCTTGATAACAAACTCAGAATGCAATTACAAGTTTCAGATTTTGGATCAAAACCGTTTTCCTTCATCAGGTAAAAGGATTCAATAGCCTCATCCGCCATTTTCAATTGACAGCAAGACATGACTAAGAAGTCCATAAGAATGGCGCTTTTAGTCTCTAATTGATCACGAGCAAGTACCAATTCATGGAAAATGTCTTTGATAGAACAGTTGTTCTTACTACTTAAGGCTCGTTTCAGTAACTGAATAGAGGGTTTAGGAGAAGATTGTCTTGACACAACAGCGATGGCTAAGCACTGAGTTCGAAGATCTAGACCATGAAATCCAATGTGATTGACAAAATTGAAGGCCAAATTGGGGTCTTTGATGAGACTGAGTAGAATTTCTGATATAAGAGAAGGTGTAAGTTTGCCCGAAACCTGTTCGACTAAATGCCACTGAGAAGATTTAACCGAATCTAGTAAAAACTTGGAACTTATCGGCGATTGAGATAATTCCGCTTCGGTGGTGGATGCTAGAGGCAGAGAAGATAGATGTAGAGCGGTGGTAGGAGAAAAGCCGGTACCGGAAAGGTAAGATTCTTGGTGGCGGAAGGGAAACGGGAATTTGATAGGCTTCAATCTTCTCATCATCGAATAAGAAAGGTAGTTATGCAGCAAAACGAAGAAGCGTCTTTGTTTGTTTTCAAGGAACACGATGAGTTGTTGAAGAAGAAGAAGATGAAATGGGCGGCGAGAGGACTCACCGTAATTGCAGACTTGCAGTAGTGTTAAACCGGGAAGGATACGCCGGTCCGACCGGTAAACCTCATAACCCGCTAAAAATTATAAATATTTGGTCCGATAACCGATTTGACATTAAAATTCTAAATTTGCTAAAATATTTCAAATTCAATAAATTTATTCTACATTAAATTTCAAAATTATTTCATTTTAATTAAAAATTCAGTTTTATTTATCCTAGATTTTGTTTTGTCAAGATATTTAAAAAATATATAGTTAGCTCCAAAATTTTTGTTTTAGCTGGTTTATTTACTTTTATATGGTATAATTTGTATTTTATTTCAATAGATATTTCATAAAATTTATACATTTAAAATTATAGTTTCTAAACATTTAATTCTAAATTTAGATATTAATCTTAAGTATTTTACTATACCATATAACATGACATAAATTAACAACAATAAAATTATATTTGTTTATATACACATCTACACTTAGTAATCAAATATAATATCAATTATAATTCGTCCATAAAATAATTAATTTTGTATATATATATATATATGTATATATTAAAGTATACTAAAAATAGCAATTTTTTGCAATTCCTTACATATATGATTTTTTTTTCTCTTAAGTCACAAATTAAATACATAACTAAACAATCAAGAAAACAATAATAATAAATAAGAAAATAATTTATATAAAAGAACGTTTTATCAGTTTAATTTTAAAAAAAATAATCAGAAAATATACTACAAATACATCATATTACAACACAACAAAGAACATAAATTGACAACAACACGTGGCAAATAAAACCCAAATCTTAAACTGAATCCAAAAGAAACCAAATCAAATCTCTAATCCTCATTCTCTTCTCTTTCTCTAACCACAGCACCAAACTCCTTCACCAAAATCTCAGCAACCAAAGGCCCTAACTCCGTACAAGGAACACCTTTCTTATACACAACTCCTAGATGTGAATCACTTCCTATTCTTCCTCCAACGTACACGTCAGCACCTTCCACAGCTTTCCCATTCTCGCCACGTGTCAAACACCCCATAAACCCAACATCTGCCACTTGTACTTGTCCACAAGTGTTTGGACATCCTGTCCAATGCATCCTAATTGGTTTAGTAACAGCTACAAGTCTCTCAACTTCTTCAGTTACCTTTAAAGCTCTTGCTTTTGTCTCAATAATAGCTTGCCCACAAAATTGATTTCCTGTACAAGCAACTAAACCTTTCATTAAAATTGATGGTTCAGGTGAGAAACGGTTTTTGAGAAGTGGCTCTTGGAGTATTTCGTCGATTTTCGAGTTTTCGATGTTTGGTATGATTATGTTTTGTTCTACTGTGAGTCTGAGTTCTCCTGTGCCGTATGTGTCGGCGATACGAGCAAGCTCATCCATGTCATCTGCTTGTAGACGACCGACTGGTACGTGGAGCCCGATGTAGCTTAGACCTTCTTGTTTTTGAGGATTTACGCCGAAATAATCTCTCCTTGCCCAGTTTTTGTTTACAAGATCTTCTGAAGATCCTCTTTCAAGAACTCCATTTGGCATTCTCTTCTCTACTTCAGCTCTAAACCCTTCAACACCCTAATAACAAATCAAGAATCAATGTTTGTGTTCAATAAACTAATCTTTAACTAGGTAAAGATGCAAAATTTAGTGTTTTTGTAAACCTAGTGATCAAACTCCATCATAATAAAATCAAAATTTAAATTCTTAGTTTATTTTCTATGTTTCATTTCAATATTTTTTCTTTTTTAGTTTTTTGTTTGAAGTTGTAATTCTATTCAATTTAGTTTCATTGGAGAAAACTCTAAGAAGGTCCGGAAAACTTTCCGGGTTCATGATCCGGTCCGGTTTTAAAAACATTGAGATTTATAGTTTAAAACTTACGAGTTCGTCGATCAACCACATCATTCTTGTCTTTTGTCTGTTCCCACGAAATCCAAGATCTCTGTAAGCCTCAAGAACAGCTTTACAAAGTGGAAGAACATCATCAGCAGAGACCCAAGCATCTAGAGGAATAGCTTCTTCACATCTTCTAGGACTAAAGAATCCTCCAACAAGTAAATTGAATCCAAATCGGCCATTTTTGTTTGCAGGCATGTATGCTAGATCATTAATATGTGGATGCTCATAAAGATCATGAGTCCCCACCACACACACATTCCACTTCCGTGGCCTACAAAAAACCCAAAATCAAACAACAATCTTTAGCATTCAGTTCACCAATAACATTAACAACTACATCAAAAGGGGAAGAAGAATCTCACAAGTTAGTAAACTCAGGGTTTCCACGAGAATTAGCAGTAATGAAATGTGATAAAAGATTCGTGTAAGGTCTTGTATCAACTATCTCATCTGGGTCAATGCCAGCTATAGGGTTACCAACAGGGTTTCTAACGTTATCCATTCCACTTTGAAGACTTGTTAACCCAACAGCAGCTAAGCCTTTCAAGATCTCAGGAACATCAGGTAACACAACACCTCGTATCTGCCAATTCTGTCTAGTTGTTACATCTGCACACCCATCTTCTCCGTATTTCCTGATTACACTTGCTAAGTAACGAGTCTGTGCACTTGTGGTAACACCATTTGGTAGCTTAAGCCTCATCATAAACTTACCATCTGCAACAAGAATCATAGATAGTTAAACACTGAAAAAGGTTCTACAAATGTGTAATTCTAGCAGCAAATGTGTAAGATTATGGATCGATCATCAAATTCATCATCTTTTCTTCCAATTACATAGATTAATCGTTCAGAAAGCATAAAAAACGCCATAGAATTGACCCTAAACCCTAATCAAAGAGGATAAATAGAGGAAGAAGACATACAGTGATGCTTCCAAAATGGATCGATCATCAAATTCACCATCGATTCTTCCAATTACATGTATTAATTGTTCAGAAATCGAAATAAAACTCCATAGATTTTACCCTAACCCCTAATTTTCGTCACTGAAATCAAAGAAGATAAATATAGAAAGAAGACACACTGATGCTTCCAAAAATGGATCGATCATCAAATTCATCATCGATTCTTCCAAATACACACATTAATGGTTGAGAAAGTGGGAATAAAAAACGCCATAGATTTGACCCTAAACCCTAATTTTCATCACTGAAATCAAAGAGGAAAAATGGAGAAAGAAGAGACATACACTGATGCTTCCTGCGATGGAAGAGACCAAGCCACTTAAGTCTAACATCAATATCTTCCTTAGAACTCTTATCACTATCAATCTCTTCCATTGACTTCTTCGCAAACTCTTCAATACCATTTTCCATGAATAGCTTCATCGGCTCCTTCTCGATCTTCACCTTCTCCTGAGGATTAATACCTTTCCGAAATTTCTCCTTAAGAATATAAAATCCATCCTTCAATTCAACCCTAGGTTCAAGCCGATCAGCGTCGAGAGCAGCAGCGGTGGAATCTGCCGGCGCGGTGGTTTGAGCAGCAACGAGAACGAATCTTTTAGGTTTAGAAGAAGGAATAAGAGTATGAGGAGAAGTAAAAGGGAGAGAAAGAGAGGTAGAAGAAGCCATGGTCGGAAAGAAGTGGGAGAAGGTGAGAGACGTGCGGCCATTCTTGTAGAGAGAAAAGATGAGCTCTTGAGAGATACAAAGGGTCAAGTCTCTCAAATCTTATGTTCTATACGATACAGACACAGACAATTTCCCATTTCTCTTCTTTTATTTTTTTCTTAAATTAAAATATTAAAATAAATAAAAATTAAATAAAAATAGTTTTAATAAATATGTGATTCAATTTTGTCTGTTGAATGCATACAAAAGGTCGTCTCATGCGGGTGATCTAATAAAATGTTTTTTTTTGTTCTCAATTATTCGCATTTTAATTTAATATATAGTATTTGAGGTTAAATCGTGATATGCAGTATTTACAGTTTATGTTTCATTTTTTAGGTTTATTAGTATTTAGAGCATCTCCAACTTAAATTTTAAAAGGGATAATGGTAAAATAAACCACAAACTTTGCTGATTTGGTGAAAAAAACCATCAACTTTCAAAATAGATTTTTAAACTATGAACTTTGATAATTGAGTGTTTTAAACCATGAATCCTAATAATCAATTTTTTTTAACTAAAATCTTAAATTTAAACTTGAAATTATTGTTTAATTAATCTAAATTTGAAATATATTTTGTTTGTTAAAGTTTGAAACTATGGTTTAATTTGATATTCAAAGTTTAATTTTAATTAAAAAAAAATTTGTAGGGCTTAAAAACCCAATTTTCAAAGTTCATGGTCTAAAATACCCGGTTTTTAAAGTTCGTGGTTTAAAAAACCATTTTTAAAGCTGAGGGTTTTTTTCACCAAATCAACAAAGTTTGTGGTTTGTTTTACCATATTCCCATCTTAAAACTTCATTTTTGAAGTTTTTTGTTTTCCAATGCAAACCTTAAAACCTTATTTTTAACTTTTAAGGTTTCAAAAACTGAAATCTCAAATTTGAGGTTTCACTATTGAAACCTTAAAAACTGTTATAAATTGTATTTTAATCCCTATAATTTGCATATCATAAATAATTATGTTAATCTTTTTTTTAATCATTTTAGTCTATTTTTTATTTTTGTATTGAATGTTTAAATTATATTTATATCTTTAATTCTAGTATTGAAATAAAATTTACTCAATAATAAAAAATTATTAAGAAAATTAATAATAAATGAAACATTACATAATAATTGTTTTCAACAGTTTTTTTTATCGTACTCCAAAGATAAAAAACAAAAGGCTCATTTATCACTTTGAAATGCATTAGTTGATCATATATTAGACTACTTCGGAGATAATTTTACTAATTAATTGTTTGTGGTACTTTTGTTATTTTAAAATGTATGTTTATTACTATTTACAAAGTTTTATGATTTTATTCAATTATTTTTTAGAATAAGGACTATAACATAAATTAATTATGTTTTTAAGGATAAGTTTAGGGGAATTACCTAAAATGCCTTAATTCAAGCATTTTTTGCAAATGTGTCTTTTTTGTAGGGTTTACTAATTATACTCTTGTGTCTATTATTATGATATTTTTGCAAAAAAGGGTTGAATGAAGAAATTTTCTAAAAATCAATTATGCAAAATGCTCTGATTGAATACTTTTTTCCAAACTTTTTATAAAGTGTGAGGGTATACCACTTATAATGTTGCGTATAATGTTAGGGCATTTTTGTAAAAAATGCATGATTAAGGCATTTTTGCAAAAAAAGCTTGAATGATGGCATTTTTGTAAATCCCCATAAGTTTAAAATTTTAGCATTGGAGCAAAACACCTAAACCCTTCAAATTTGAGGTTTTAAAAACCTCAAATTTAAAGTATGGGTTGGAGATGCTCTTAATATATATATTTTAAAATAAATTATTGATGTAAACAATATAATTTTGTTTTATAGTTTTTTTTTTTTTGTTAATCTTGTTTTATAGTTTATATAAAACTATAAGAACTTAAAAAAATTGATTTAGTTATAACTTCGATTTTTTAATTATATAACATGTTGGATCAAATGTGTGTATAATTAATAATTATATATATATATATATATTCTATTATAAATGACTATATAATAGATTATATATATATATATATATAATTATTCTATGATAAATGACTATATTTACATACATATACAGTG
>KE153477.1:173856-197350 GCA_000411095.1 Aethionema arabicum
TAAAAGGCATAGCATGGTTGCCACCTTTATGGAAATTATTTTGAAAATATAAATAAAGTTTAAAAGTTAAATATTTAGTTTAGTGACATTTTATTGGGTTTGTTTTAACTTGGTAAAAGAAATTACTTTTGTTTTAAAACATTTTGTAAATTACTTTTAATTTGAATTTTTTGAAGGCCAATTCTACTATCATCTTCATCTAAAAAATAAATGTAATTCTACATTTTTGTAATTATATTTTACAAAATATCATATTTGAGAAATAATATTTCGAAGAATGTGTACTAATTATAGTTTTATTTATTTTAGTAACCAATTTTAAAAATGATAAATTTGAATATTAGGATCCAAACCAAACAAGACAACTCACCAAAATATATAAGAAAAACAATTAGAAATATTACCAAAAATCCAAATTCTAGTCTCACATAAAAAAAACTAGGGGAAATTTAGCAAAATAAACATTTCATATAACTTTTGAGTATTATAGACATTTGAAATCCAATTATAGTTTTATAGACACCACATAATTAACAATGACGATAATGCCCCTGTAATTTATTTCCCCTAAACCCTAAACCCGGAACCCTAAACCCAAAACCCTAAACTCTAAACCCGTAACCCTAAACCCGAAACCCTAAACCTGAAACCCTAAACCTTAAACCCTTAAACCCTAAACCTGAAACCCTAAACCTAAAACCTAAACCCTAAACCCGAAATCCTAAATCCATTAGGTCAACTAAAAAGATACCTAGATATGTGGAAGGGTAATTTAATCTTTCCCTTAACCCAAATGTCTATGGATCTAAAAAACTAAATAAGACTTTTTAAATGTGTAAAACAACCAATTTCTCAAAAAATAATTAACATAACTTATGAATTTATAAATGTTTCGAGTATAATGACAAATAAACCGAACCGGTAGAGCCGGTAGAGCATGAAGGCTACGGTTTAAATGTTCAATTGGCGTGGGTCCGGTTTAAAGGCTAACGGTTCAATTGGCACGGGTCCGGTTAAAGGCCACGGTTCAATTGGCGTGGGTCCGGTTTAAAGGCTAACGGTTCAATTGGCACGGGTCCGGTTAAAGGCCACGGTTCAATTGGCGTGGGTCCGGTTTAATAAAACCATGTGATTTTTGTTTGTGGTAGTTGGGTTTAGTGGGACCCATATCCACCCTTCGTCGTTTTCGTCTTGCTCTCTCAGATCTGAGTACTTTTTCCTTTTTTTTTGCTTTTTGTTCATTTTTTCCTGACTTTCTACTCACAGAAGAACTCTCCAAGTCTTCTCTTCTTCTGAAATTAACCTCTAATGGCGGTTTCTTCTTCCTCTATATGCTTTGGATCCACCAGTATGCTTTCAACTCGACCGATTTCTTCTTCATCGCCTCTCTTCTCACTCACCAGCATCTCCACTCGCTCTTTTCTTCTCACTGATAGAAGATCCCTTCTATCTCCCGCTAATTCCGGCCTCCGTCTCTCCACTCTCCGCGTGACTAATTCGAGAGGTACATATATTGATGATGTTATTCTTTGTTTCCTTTCTATATTTTTACATGGATGCTTCGATCTTCACCATGTTTTGCGTTCTTCAGTTCTTACCAGTCTATGAATGATTCTTTTGGTATTAGTGTTATAGAAATCTGTTAAATAAGCTTAGTAGAAATCGATGGCGTTTGGATTGTCTCACTTCCTGGCTTGGTTATTTATTGTACAAGCGTAAAGTTCATCAACTCCTATCTTCAAATCTTGATCAATTTTGTGTTAGATGTTCGCTAGACTCTAATTTCATGGAAACTTTATGATGCTTAGAGTACTCTTCCTTCGTTTTCTTGATCTACACCATAAATGTAGGTTTAGCTGCTTTTCTTATCATTGATCTACTTCCATATCTGTGAAATTGGAGAGATCCGTAAGGTTTCGGGAGCAATGTATTGAGAGCTGGAACAAGATCAGTGCAAGATCTCACAGGTTGAGATCATAGAAAGCCAGTAAAAAACTTGTAGGGAACTAGGTTAGTTATGGTCTAAGTTCCTCAGAGTTCATAGCTTATAATAAGATTCAGCATGAAATGCAACAAGTAGAGCTTCTTTAACATAGTAACCATCTATAGTTTAGTGCACAATAGAGTCAGATTCTACAGTCGATTAAGCACAAACGCATTGCTCCAAATGCTTTTGAAACCCAATCTCTTATCTGCTCATAAGTTTTATTACTGTTCCATGATTTAGATAACTCAACTTGTGATTACTGTTCCATGATTTAGATAACCATTAAGTTTTGTTACTGAACACTCTTTCTTAACTTCCGATTCTTACTATTACATGAAGGATATTGAGTTTTGAAATCCTAACATCCATTTTGGGTACTGACTATATTGCAGCAAGCGAAGTTACAGAACGATCATGGGAAAACTCAGTCGTGAAAAGCGATACACCAGTACTAGTAGAATTCTACGCAAGTTGGTGCGGTCCATGCAAGATGGTGCACCGAATAATAGACGAAATAGCAGGTGACTACGCTGGAAAACTAAACTGCTATGTCCTAAATGCAGACAATGACTCAATGGTAACCGAACAGTTCGAGATAAAGGCAGTTCCAGTAGTTATACTCTTCAAGAATGGTGAAAAACGTGAGTCAATAATGGGTACAATGCCAAAAGAATTCTACATTGCCGCCATTGAAAGACTCTTGAACTCATGAAGAAAAAGGTACATTACATTACATCATGTTAAGAATTCATTTACCACTTTGATTATCATCATATTGTTGAGAGATTAAAATCTCATTAAGACCCAAAAGTAGAATCTATTGTTCTGCATATCTTAGATTTCGTTTGTTTCTTGTTTTTTTTTTACTCTGTGAATATAACTGCGTTTGATTTGAGGAAAAGAGGGGTTTTAGAGTTAAAATTGAATATATCTGTTCTTTGTTTCGTATGGTTTAGTTGGACTAATTGGTTGGTTTAATGCTTAAAACTATTAAAGATAAAAAATTTGTCTCTTTGGTTTAAAAACAATATCGTTTTAATTGCATGAACTATTTATATATTTTTTTTTTCATCAAATAACTCTTTATTTGTTTTAAAAAATTTATAATTATGACAATAATGCATGCAATTCATTACTAATATAGTATTTTGATCGTTTTCATTATATACAAATAAATAATTCGAAAATTATCCGGTAGGGTAACTAAAAAATTTATAATTATGACAATAATGCATGCAATTCATTACTAATATAGTATTTTTTCGGTTTCGAGTTTTTGGGTTTTTAAAAACATTAGCAGATTCTGTTTTTAAAGTCTTTTATTCCTTATTTTATATTGCTGTAAATGCAAAAATAATTCTAAAGTCGGAAGATTTCACCGATCAAACTTTCATTTTCGTAAAGGTGTACAAAAATGAGAAAATTATAATATTCAAATCACGCAAAAGAACCTTCACATTATTGATATTTTGCAAATTAAACTTTGATATTAAATCTGCTAACGGTAAATTTTTTAATTTGTACTATCGTTCCTGTTAAATAATAAACCATAATAATTTTATAAAACTTGTACTATGGATCCTGTTAAATAATAAACCATAAATAAAATGTCAAAACCTTTTTTTACAAATTATTAAATAACGACAATGACTTCTTTATAAAAAAAAAAAATTCATCAATCAAACCGATGTACTTAAACAACTTACAAAATCATACGAACTTGGTACCGTAAGAACTTCATCAATCCATTTAATCTTTCCTCTCATCTCTCCGTTTTGTTTCTCTAGCAAAATTTTCACACAACAAATATTCTTATTATTATCATCTCTTTCTTCAAACTTTTCAAAAAACACTAATAATCTCTCATCATATTCAATAATCTCAATCATATTTTCACTTTTTATAATACCATACTCATCTTTAAGTTTCGATAAACCCTTCACTTTTCTCCATATCTTCTTTTCACCATCATACCATTTAAATCCATTATGATGATCAACATGATACATAACTTTATTCAAAGAACTCCAAGTTTTACTTTTACTTTTACTTAAACGTGCTTCTAAAACTTCCCATTTATCTCTTTTAAGATCATAACTATAATCTTTTGTATCCGTCCAAACATAAAGTTTATTACCATAAACTCTTATTTTATATAACTTATATCCGCGTAAAACATCTGGAGGAGGAGACTTAAAAGATTTCCAAGTTTGAGTCTTTATATCGAAAACTTGAGCCCAATTTGTAGTTTCGGAATCGTTACAACCTCCCATTACATAAAGCTTTTCTTGATATAGATGAACAATAGCATTTTTCCGCGCAACACTCATGCTAGGAACGGTTTCTTGTAACCAAGAAGAATTTTTTCGATAAAATCGTTGTACGGTACACGAAAATTCGTCATGACCGCCGATTATATAACCAATTGACTTGTGAAAATCGAATAAATTAGTTGAATGAACCTTATCATATGAATAATTTATAGGTACTAATAAATGTTTAGACTTTTTAGGGGTTTTCACTAGATTGTACCAACAAATATTTTCATTTGTGGGTAACTTTAAAGAAACAAAAACGGTTTTTTCAGTGGTACCATAAGATGATCGGATCGAGAAAAGATACGAAGAATATATGAAAGATCGAAACTTTTTTGAAACTAAAGAGAGAAAAGGGTAATAAGATCTTGAAACTTTAGCTAAAATAATAATGATGATATCATCAGGTAAAGATTGATCATTAGGAGAATGAGAATAATTAGGTTTAATCTTTTTATTTGGTGGTTCCATGGAATCCATAATTTGGTAGTTATAGATTAGGGTTAGGGTTTGAATTTTAATTTGAATTTGATGATTTTGAATGTCAAGCAACTTACCGATATAAATTGGGAGCCGATATAGGATTCAGGGACGATGAGTGGAGATAGAATCTGATAGTGCAAATTAAAGGAGAATTTTGATTATATTTACGAGAGAACATTAATATTATTGTAAGAGAGGAACAAGTCAAGTGGAGTTATATATAGAGTTTTTTTTTTATGTTAGTCTTAAAATTTAAATTAGTATTGTTTTTATTCCGTCATACTCGTTACGAAAAAAGGGGAAATTTTTTTATATAGTAATATACTTCTTCCGTTTCAACATATATGATTTTTTAAAAATTTTATTTTATTTTACATTAGTTGGTTTTTAAGGTTATGTAATTTAATTTAAATAATTGTTTTGTGAGTTTCAAAAATGAAATTTAAAATTTTAATCGTTTGTTGGTTGTTAGGTGATTGCTTATTACTG
This sequence comes from Aethionema arabicum, assembly GCA_000411095.1. NCBI lineage: Eukaryota > Viridiplantae > Streptophyta > Magnoliopsida > Brassicales > Brassicaceae > Aethionema > Aethionema arabicum. The sequence goes on from KE153477.1 coordinate 179,131, forward strand.
AAACATTATTTACACTAATTGTTTTATTAATTTATGTACAAAACCTATAAAAATCATCTAGTATATATGTGAGAGTAGTTATAAAGATAAGCTCGAGAAATCAGAATTTGATCGTTCAAAATATTCAAGTTTTTCAATTAATTGATTTTGATAGATAAAACATTTAAAAAAACGATAAAATTATCTTTATTATATACATTTTAAATAAAAAATTTATTTTAAAATTACTCTACTTTATAACAATAATAATAATAATAATAATAATAATAATAAAAAAAAAAAAATGGTGCTACGACATGATTGTAATGGTTATGTTATAAATAAGTGGTAAATGATAATAATGCAATTCATTACTAATATAGTATTCTTGATCGTTTTCATTATATATAAATAAATAATTTGAAATTTATTAATTCACCCTATCAAACAGTGAAACATAAAAAAGTTGTTACGATTAGATACAATTTTTTTAAAAAAAAATTAATAACAAAGAACACAAACTAATTGATAATTTAAAATGAGTACCTTAGACTTCAATAATGGGTGAATCTCTTAAAGAAACCAATATTAAATACATATTTTTACATAATTCTTTAATCTGAAAAAAACAAAAACTTATGAATAATTAATTCAATTAAATGGATAAATTTCTTATTTAAAATGTATATAATAAAGATAATTATCATTTTTTTAAAATATTTTATCTATCAAAATCAATTAATTGAAAAACTTGAATATTTTGAATGATCAACTTCTGATTTCTCAAGATTATCTTTTGGAAAATTTCCTTTTTTTCGTAACGAGTATATCACGGAATAAAAAAATAATTAAAACTTAAGATTAACATACAAACACTATATATAATCTCCACTTGACCGATCAATTTCATCATAATTCATAATCATCAAATTCAAATTTCAAACCCTAACCCTAATTTATCTACCGATTTATGGATTCCATGGAACCACCAAAGAAAAAAATTAAACCTAATTCTCATGAATCTCTACCTGATGATATCATCATTACTATTTTAGCTAAAGTTCCAAAATTTTATTACCCTTTTCTCTCTTTAGTTTCAAAAAAATTTCGATCTTTCATCAACTCTACCGATCTTTTCTCGATCCGATCATCTCATGGTACCACTGAAAAAACCCTTTTTGTTTCTCTAAAGTTACCCACTAGTGAAAATATTTGTTGGTACAATCTAGTGAAAACCCCTAAAAAGTCCAAACATTTATTAGTACCTATAAATTATTCATATGATAAGGTTCATTCAACTAATTCAGCCGATTTTCGTCGAAAATATTCTTCTTGGTTACCAAAAAAGGTTCCTAGCATGAATGTTGCGCCGAAAAATGCAGGTGTGCATCTATTTGGTAAAAAGCTTAGAAATTGGGCTCAAGTTTTCGATATAAAGACTCAAACTTGGAAATCTTTTATGTCTGCTCCTCCTGATGTTTTACGCGGATATAAGATATATAAAATAAGAGTTTATGTTACTAAACTTTATGTTTGGACCGATACAAAAGATTATAGTTATGATCTTATTAGAGATAAATGGGAAGTTTTAGAAGAACGTTTAAGTAAAAATAAAACTTGGTGTTATGCGAATAAAATTTTGTATCATCTTGATCATCGAAATGGATTTGAATGGTATGATAGTGAATTGAAGATATGGAGAAAAGTGAAGGGTTTATCGACATTGAATTATGAGTATGGTATTTTAAAAAGTAAAAATATGATTGAGATGATTGAATATGATGATAAATTATTAGTGTTTTTTGATAAGTTTGAAAAAAGAGGTCGAGGTTTGAATCGTAATAAGAAGATTTGGTGTGCGGAAATTTTGCTAAAGAAACGAAATGGAACAATGTGGGGAAATATCAAATGGATTGATGAAGTTCTTACGGTACCAAGTTCGTATGATTTTGTAAATTGTTTAAGTACATTGGTTTGATGATTACGTTTATAGATTTTTTTTTTTAAAGAAGTTTTCGTTATTATTAATAATTTGTAGAAAAGATTTTGACATTTATTTATGATTTATTATTTAACATGATCGATAGTACAAATTTTTTAAAAAATATTGTATGAGAAAAAAGATAAAATAACTTATGAATTTATGATTATGATGTTTAAAAGTTTATTTTTAAAAGCATTATAAAATAACTTAAATTTAGAAAAAAGCAAATACAAATTTTAATATTTTTTCATGGTTTTAAAATTTTTAAAAATTGTTTTGGTGAATTTTAGGCTTTGGTTAAGTTATTAGATGAATTTTAAATGTTTTATGGAGTTTTTATCAAAACGCATAAGTTTTGGTCAGTACCAAATTTAACATCGGAGTTTAATTTGCAAATGTTAATAACGCTGGGGTTTTTTTGCCTTATTTGAGACGTTAGGAGTTTCTGTACACTTTTAGTAAAGTGGGAGTTTGATCGCTGAAATAACTAAACCTTATGTTTTTTTTTAATTCACCCCCTATATAAGAATAAAATGGATTTTAGTTATTGTTTTTTTTTTGTCAACAAAGATGTTATTGATGAATACCAAAGTTTATATAGGGGACCATTTGATTGTGTACATAATATTTTGTATTCGAGCTACTTTAGCTAGTAGGTCAGCCTCTCTTACAAGGTTTCGTTTAACGGCCTTAAACGAGTATTCAAGAGAAGGTGAGGCGAGAGCTACTATATCGAAGACAGTTGTGGCAGTTACCGAGACACATCGAAGAGGGATATGTTTGTTATGAGTTAGATGTTGTAGCTCTTCGTATATGCGTTTACAATCACCAACAAATGTAACATTAGTGAAATGTAGCTTCCTTAGTTCTTTAACTGTCAGGTAGAGAACTATTGCTTCAGTTTCATTTAGTGTTGTTGTGGGATCAATGGAGGCTAGCGCTGTAAACACAATCTTAAAAATGTGATTGATAACACATTTTTATTAAGTAAACTAAAAAAAATCAATAGTTAAGTTTTGTTTTTAAATTAAAATTAATGATCTAGATTTTGATTAAATAACTATTTAAAATTAATGGTAAAAACATCAAAGATAAATCCATTTTTATTAAGTATTAACAAACTTGCCTTTTTGTTGTTATCAAGTATAATAAAAAGAATTTTTAAATATCATATCATAAATTTATAAATTATTTTATCTTTTCCTTATATAATAATTTTTAAACATTGTACTATCGGTCCGATTAAATACTAAACCATAAATAAATGTCAAAATCTTTTTTACAAATTATTAAATAACAACAATAACTTCTTTATAAAAAAACTAAAAAAAAAATCATCAAACCCATGTACTTACACAACTTACAAAATTATACGAACTTGGTACCGTAAGAACTTCATCAATCCATTTAATCTTTCCCTTCATAGCTCCATTTCGTTTCTTTAGCAAAATTTCTACACACCAAATCTTCTTATTATTATCATCTCTTTCTTCAAATTTGTCGAAAAATACTAATAATTTCTTATCATATTCAATAATCTCAATCATATTTCCACTTTTTAAAATACCATACTCATTTTTAAGTCTCGATAAACCCTTCAGGTTTCTCCATATCTTCAATTCACCATCATACCATTTAAATCCATTGCGATGATCAACATGATACAAAACTTTATTCACATAACACCAACTTTTACTTTTACTTAAACGTTCTTCTAAAACTTCCCATTTATCTATTTTAAGATCATAACTATAATCTTTCGTATCGGTCCAAACATAAACTTTATTACCATAAACTCTTATTTTATATATCTTATATCCGCGTAAAACATCAGGAGGGAGAGACTTAAAAGATTTCCAAGTTTGTGTCTTTCTATCGAAAACTTGAGCCCAATTTGTAGTTTTGGAATCGTTACAACTTCCCATTACATAAAGCTTTTCTCCAAATCTATGCAAAACTCCATTTTTCCACGCAAGACTCATGCCAAGAGCTATTTCTTGTAACCGAGAAAGATTTTTTCGACGAAAAGCGGGTGAATCAGTTGAATGAACCTTATTATATGAATAATTTAAAGGTACTAATAAATGTTTAGACTTTTTAGGGCTTTTCACTAGGTTGTACCAACAAATATTTTCATTTGTGGGTAACTTTAGAGAAACAAAAACGGTTATTTCAGTGGTACCATAAGATGATCGGATCGAGAAAAGATCTTTAGAATATGTGAAAGATCGAAACTTTTTTGAAACTAAAGAGAGAAAAGGGTAATTAGATATTGGAACTTTAGCTAAAATAGTAATGATGATATCATCAGGTAAAGATTCAATAGAAAAATGAGAATTAGGTTTAATCTTTTTCTTTGGTGGTTCCATGGAATCCATATAGATAAATTAGGGTTAGGGTTTGAAATTTGAATTTGATGATTATGAATTATGGTGAAATTGATCGGTCAAGTGGAGATTATATATAGTGTTTGTATGTTAATCTTAAAATTTAAATTTAATTTAAACTAGTATTGTTTTTATTCCGGGATACTCGTTTAAAAAAGGGAACTTTTTAATTTATATAGGGAAAAGGGTATATTAAATTTACCCTTTTCCCATTTGTATACTATATATAAAAGTTGGATATTAAATTAAAAACTTTTTTTAATCGTTGATATTTACTTAACGAAAAGAGTTTTATCAATTGCATCTTTGATATCATTATTTGCGTGAAAACATAAAATTCATTTTATTCTTATATATAGATTTACAATTTTATTTGAATGTCTCTTTAATTTGAATGAGTATTTTTAAATTTGAATAGCGTAATTATCTGTGTGTATAATGGACTGAAGATTTTACGGCAGTAAAATCTTTCTTTTGCAACTAACAATGAAATGCTGTTGTGCGATTATAACTACATCTCAATTTTAATGTTTTTATTTATTTGTAATTTAAATTTTGAAGAATTATATGAGATTATAATTTTTTTTAAGAATACTATGGGACTAAGATTTTGCAATAGAATTATTTCAAATTTTTGAACTAGATTTTTTTATTAGACCATTCATCGATTTTATTCGCCTAATACAATTTAAATGTTACTACCGAAGAACTACTAACTCATTTTTGTGACATTTTTAATTTTTTTTATAACATCAATTTGAATCACAAGTCTGATCCAATAGCTAAATTGTTGCACAACTCGCAGCATGATGGTACATGAATCCAATACTTGAAATATTAAAATTTAATATTATCAATTTAATAAAAATATGTTTGTTAAGAATAATGTTGTTGGTTTTGTTGTCATCCAAGACAAATCTGTAAACAATGTTCGTTTAACTATTTTTTTTAACATACTCTAAATCATTTTATTTTTGTTTTAGATAAAATATAGAAGAATTATGCAAAATATCTTAATTTAAATATATATACTATTTATAGAGTTTGATTGGTAAAACTATTAGATGAGCTTTAAGCTTTTTAATTGTCAATCACATTTGACTGACAGAGTTTTTAAATGAGCTTTAAGCAACTCCTAAGAATTCCTCAATTCTAAGCTCCAATTTGGAGTTTTTCTTAAGCTATAAGCTCCTTGAAATATTAAAAATCTTTTTTATCCATATTTATTTAACTAGTTTCCTTTTTAGATTTATTGTATATCTATTTTAGTAATTTTACGTCTAACAGCTCATAACTCTACCAGTCAAACAATTTTAATGTAAGCTTCATTGACTTATAGCTTCAGCAGCTTAGTGTTTCAGCCCCTTCAAGCTACAGTTCAAGTGAAAGCCTTCCGAATCAATCCCATAGTCTTGCTTCTAATGTTAGAGTATTTTTAAAAAAAAATATTTGATTATAACGTTTTGTAAATCCCAAAAAATAAATTACCATTGGGAAAAATATAACATTTATGATGGAAACATTAATTTTTTTGTAGAGAATTACGATATACTCTATTATTTTAAAACTTTTAATGTGAACTTTTTATAAATAACATTAGTTTGAATTAGTTTATAATTCATTAATTACAATATGTTTTTTCCATTAATTACAATTTTAATGTTAGGTATTAAATAGAAAAAAAAACATAATTAATAAATTTAATCATTAGTTCTAAAATTAAAAATAACAAAAGGGATTATCGAAAAAAAATAATTAAATAGCTAAAAGTTTCGCCGACTCTCTCTCTCTCTCTCGTTCTCGTATGGTTTCTCTCTGGGCTCTGCAAAGTTGAGCTGAACCACAAAAATCTCAAAATCCTCATTACTTATACACAGAGGTGATAGATATAAGCTCCTGAAGAAGATTCGCGAGGATCAATTGTTTATTGGAGAACTCAAATCCTATCTTCGTATTCTTTGCGTTGCGTAGTGTTGTTGTTTAATCTTTGATCTTCAAGATCTCGATCCGTCTCTTGAATTAGGTATTTCAATTTTGTTTCGATTTTGAAATGATGTGATATAATCGAATTCTGGATTAATCCGTATGGATTCATTACAAACTTTCTCGAATTTAATTTTCTACAGCGATTTTGATTTCGCCGTTGATTTCATAACCTAATTTGTTTATTTTTCATCGATTTCCAGGAGGAGTAGGAGTTTTTTGATGATACAAGAAGCTATGTCAAGTGGTAATAATAATACATTAGGATCCATAGTTCCTCGTGATTCTGAGCTACAAATAAACGTTGCAAACGATTTACACATGACTGCAGTTCAATCTAACCTAGCAGCTCAAAAACGATGTTCAACAGATGGTCCTGTAGCAATTCTTTGGGACATAGAAAACTGTCCTGTTCCTAGCGATGTTCGTCCTGAAGATGTAGCTGGTAACATAAGAATGGCTTTACAATTACATCCTGTGATTACTGGTGCAGTTGTTATATTCTCTGCATATGGAGATTTCAATGCTTTTCCTCGTAGAGTTAGAGAAGGATGTCAAAGAACTGGTGTTAAACTTATTGATGTACCAAATGGTAGAAAAGATGCAGCTGATAAAGCCATTTTAGTTGATATGTTCTTGTTTGCTCTTGATAATCCACCTCCTTCAACGATCATACTCATTACAGGAGATATCGATTTCGCACCTGCTCTTCATATACTTGGCCAACGTGGTTACACTGTGATTCTTGTTATACCTTCTGGTGGATTTGTTAACTCAGCTTTATCTAGTGCTGGTAAGTTTGTTTGGGATTGGCAAAGTATTGTTCATGGCGAAGGGTTCGTGCCGTTACCAAAACCGCTCCCTCCTCCTCCTGTATTGCAGTCTAGTATTGCTCGGCGTCTCACGGGCTGCAATGATAGTAACCTGGAATCTTCAACAAGGGAAGATGAAATGATTCTATATAAAGGTGTATCACAAAGTGTTTATAATTCAAGAGAGTCTTTAATGGTTTCTCAGTTTCAGAATGAGTATAGTACAACAATGGCGAGTAATTCTTGGCAAGCTAATGGTAGCGAACCGTCTTCTTGTCCTCCTCGTCAGCTCGAGTCTACGATGTGGGTAGCTCCGGGAGATTTAAAGGGTTTAAAGGGACAACTAGTGAAACTACTTGAACTTTCAGGTGGTTGTATGCCGCTTCTTCGTGTTCCTTCCGAATACCAAAAGAATTTCGGTAAACCACTTTTCGTCGCGGACTATGGCGCTGTTAAGCTTGTGGATATTTTCAAGAAGATGAGTGATGTAATTGCAGTTGATGGTAAAGGTAACAAGAGATATGTTTATCTAAGAAACTCTAAAGGAAACTTCATAACTTCTCCGGTTATTCTACTTAGAAGAGAGAAGAAAGGAAAAGATACCGAAAATATTACCGATCTCGGCGCAACCAATCTCTCCTCCGATGATTTCTCCGACGAGGATAGAAACCGTCGTCCCGACATAGCTTCAGTTCAAAGTAACAAGGAGTTGGAAGAGTTTAAACTCGAACTGCAAGACATTTTAGTAAGCTATTCGTGTCGGGTTCGAATCGATTGCTTTGAAGCTGTGTATAAGCAAAGATATAAGAAGGGATTAGATTATAAAAAGCTTGGAATTGATGATTTAGAACAGCTTTTTGAGAAGGTAAGAGATGTTGTTAGTGTATATGAAGATGAAGCTAATGGCTATAAATTCATACATGCTCTTTAGGGAAAGGTTTCAAGAGAGAGTTATATGAGATGAGATGAGATGATACGGTGCGTTTTGTTAGCCGTTTGAAAAAGTGTACTCCAGGTAGAGGTAAGGAGGATTCTCTCATTGGGAATAAACAGAGTTTAGGGTTTATTTGATATTTACTTAGCTGAGTAGCTTTAAGAAATTGTTGTACATTTTTTTTTACTTGTTTCTGTGGGACAAATGTTTATATAGATGATTTAGTTTTGGAGTTCAAAAAAGTAATCAAGTATTCTTTATAACATTCATATTCATTTTTTTTTGTTCATTTAAAGACAAATTTGGATGATTAGCGACTTAAATTTGACGAATTTTTATATTTTAGCGACACAAAAAAGTAAGTATTCTTTATATTTTAGCGACTTTTTTTTGTTTCATTTTTTGCTATTAAATTCTATCATTAAAATTTGACGATATTTAATTAAGCTATGTATTCAAAAATTCAAGCTACAGAGAGACAACAAAATAATCGTTAACCAACACTAATACAAGGAACCATAAAATTGACAATTATTAAGTTTCTCAATGGAGAAGATTGTCATAAATGTTCTTTGAACATTCGACACATGACATGAGAATCATCATATGATTTGATCACAACACTATCATCATATCAAAAACCTCTACTTCTTCAATTCTACCAAATGTAGTAATTTCTCATCACAATACTAACCAATATAACTTTGATGCAGAGATATGGAGGTCAAAAGATGAAGGAACTGAATCTCTACTTTTTTTTTCATGTGGTTAAAGCCATTTTCTTGCATATTGGGCAAATGTTCTTGAGCATGACCCATTGTTTTATGCAATCTCTGTGAAATTCATGCCCACATTCCAAAGTCCCAACATCATCACCTTTTACATACTCTTCCTGTCAAAACAAACACAACCAACATCTTACTTTAATCCACTTCATATGTTGAGTTGAGCATTAGTAGAAACAAACAAGTGACCCAGTGAAACATGGACCTTAATCCCCAAAATTAGAAACCTCTAAGTTAGATCAATACTAGATGATGATTTAAAGACAATATGCATCAACCTTTAAACTTCTCTTATCTCAGACATTGATGGAGACTAGAGTCAAATACTCCCCAATTTCAGGGCCGGCTCTTATCTATATGATTGAGTTCTACTAGTTTCGCCTTATGGCATGTGAGAAAAACATATCAAAGCCTACTAGTTGTAAGCCTTACACGTCTAACCAGGTAGGTGATATGAAACCATAACTCACAAAAAAACAAACCCTAAGGCTAAAAGTTAGATGAAACAAACAGAGCTAGAGAGTAGTTGGATAAAGATGAGTTAAGTATCACAAGACAAGTGGTGTTCGGTTGAGGTGAGTTTACAGAAACATGATTGATATAGAACATGCTGTATATGTGTATATGTATATGCCTAGTCAGAAGGTTCGAGGAGTCTAGAATCTTTAGTTCAAACACAATTAATACCTGACAAATGCAGCAAGGCTCTGTGTCCTGATCAGAAGTTGTATATTTGTGTTGTTTCATTGCTTTCACAATTACTTCTTCCCTTAGTCCTGTGCTCACATCTCCTATACGTTCTCCCAATGCCAATAGCTCCTGCATTTGAGCACAATGTAGGCATTTGGGAAGAATACGATATATATATATATATATTAAAAGGATATTAATACTCACCTCATACGACATGTTGTCAACATCAAGGCGCAGTTCCCGATGCCTATCTTGCACCTCAGCCATACCCTGATAGATACGTGGATCAAACATCATGTAATCCTATTGAGTTGCATAAAGGAGATTAGGTACACAAGTTATGACTCACAAAGGAAATATAAAGTGATGAGGATCTCACATTACATCTCATACAAATGCATAAAAGTTTATTCATAACGTGGAACCTATTATATTTACGACACTATAATACACTGCAGTTACAATCATTTTATTCATAATAAGAAGCATGGGTTCTCCATAAATGCATATATCAAGATCAAGACACCCATGAGTTACAAAGTTAAAGCTAAAGGAAACAAAAGTGTTGTTATCACTTGTGACAAATCATACCTCAAGTAAATTTACCCCTCTTCTCATGCCGTTTAACACCTGACGTATCTGCCAACAAAGAGAGGAACAAGTGCAACTCATTATTTAAATTCTTAACAAAGTGCACCAATGTAATACCAAGTAGCAGTTGCGAAGGATATCGTAACCCAAACATAGAAATAAAAACATTTCCAAAACGCAAGGGCATTACAATATGGTTTGCATATGAATTCATTATCACAGTGCATCAAAACTACTCTAGCTCTCATATATTTAATATCATACATTTCAGATGAAACAGATATTGAAATTCATAGGCCAAAGAGCTTCTAAACAGAACCCTTCAACTATATGCATAACAAAAGCTGAATTCCACCAAATTATCACAACAGAGTGAATATTGAATGGAACACAAACCTCGGAAATGAGCTGATTCCTTTCATCACTGGTACTAGCTGAGCCCCTCCCTAACTGGCGCAAGTGGAGAACATTATTATGTCTCTCCAATAACAACCCTGAACTTCTTTGCCGTGAGCGATTGCTTTGGCTACTAGAACCAGATGGCATTGCCACCTCATTTGAGGAAACGGGAGGACCTGTGGGTAATAAGGGAAGAGAGCCACCATGATTAGCAGATTGAGATTCAGGACGAGGAAATAAAGACCAATGAAAAAGTTCTGCTATTCTTGTTTGGTCATGTATTGGGGGACTCTGAGTTGGAATCCAAGTAGCATGAATGGCTGAACTCGGTGCCACTCGAGAAACGAAGGGAGAATCTACAGATGAACCAGGGTTTCCACGTGTGAAACTCCGACTAGATTGTTGATCATGCACCGGATTTCTCATTTCTGTTGCAGGTGCAAACATGGGCTGATGATCTGAGTTGCTTCTCGGTGCTTCCCACTGTGGTCCAAAACGCTCCACAGGCATCCCAATACCCGAAATATTGCCAGCCCTCGAATTTAAAGAAGCATCCCAAGAAAACTGGTGTGCATTCCTAGTCAAAGCAGGAAGGTGAGTTACATTTGTCTGATTCAAGCCAGTGGTTGATGTTGATCTCACATTTAGAGGATCTATGAAAGGAGATGTTATTGGTAAATTCTGTTGCAAAGAGCCAGCGGGATGCAGAGAGCTTCCAGGTTGTGATAAACTGAATGATACTGACTCCTGGAGCTGCCTGGGATTTAATCGCCTCCCAGGTGTGGATAAAGTGTCCGTGTTTCTTGTAGAGGGAAAAGCATTGGTTGCAACCATTCGTCCACCACCAGATCCAAGCATTGGTTCTGGCTGGTTAAAATGATTAGTAAAACTTGAAGAACTTTGTGACGGTACAGCCAAACCCAAGCTACTTGAAGCACCATATTGAGCAAGACCTGGTCTTGCATGCAAAGCACCATTCCCAGTCTGAGCAAAGTGGTTAGGAGTTTCACCAGAAAAAGAATGATCAGGAACTCCTTCAAGCGCCATTCGTTTGCGAGATGTGCCCCAACCGCCTGAGGAAGAAGTTGGACCACTGATGCTCTCCCCAGCGGCCGGGATTGAGCTTCCTAATGAACTCCCATGGTTGTTACGGCCAACGATTACCCCAGAAGTCTGTGCACCATAACTGTTGTTGTCCATGTCCATCCTCACATTATGCTGAGACATGGGATTAGAGCTCGAACAATGTACAAAAGAAGGTCCATTTCTGATATAACTGTCACCACGGCCAAGATGAACCCCTCCAGGTAATCTCATACCACCCAAACCTAATTGTCCTGCCCCCGATCCATGCCCAAGAAGTTGATGAGCACCATCTGGGGGAAGCAGGTGATTGGTCTCGAATCCATTGGAATTGACCTGATGAGAAGACCCTGATCTGGAGCTAGATTCCCCAAATCTCCACCAGTTAGGATCTTGTGCAGCATGAGAACTCGAACTTGCATAAGTTGGCCGCCCTGAAGGCATAGTATAGTCTGGAAATTCATTGCCTACTTGATTCAGCATGCATTCCAAACAGTTCTCTGCGTTATGAATGGATTCGTCATCTGACTGATTTACTTCAGTAGATGAACCACTACTATTCCAAGGCCCTTGCATTGGATGCATATCTTCTAAAACACAGGGACTTTCCAGGAAAGAGATCAAAATTTAGAAGAACTTTGAGGAGACCTAGAATCACACAAACAGCACCAAGAGTATAATCATGCATTAGCATTCGATTGGGGACTTGAAATAACTAACACAAATGGAGCAAGTAATACCCATTTACCATTACGATCATCACAGCCCACCCTACTATCTGCAGCTTCAGGCTCCAACTATAGCTTCTCCACTATCTTTTCCTGTTGGTACCACAAAAAACCAAAATCAAAAACTTCAAGAATCTTTTCACAATCAACGTTTCTTGAGATACGTAAGAACTTCATCTGGACTCCCGTGAAAGTACTATCAAGACATTGGCACCAACTTTCTTGTAACTTTAGCAATTGAGCAACCAAAAACTAAAATCTCAGTACTTCTCTTCACATTAGTTGACACAACATCAGACTAACTCAAACTCTCAAATCAAAGTAAGAATTACCAGTTCTGCTTAACCAGTAAACTCCATTAACAGATTCTTATGCATATGAGAAAACATGATTCCTTAGTAATGCTAACAAACGATGAAAATACAAAGATTATAGGTAATAGATACTTGAGCTACTCAAAAGTTTGGAAGTAAAACAAGCCATTGTCGAAACTCTACTAGTTACTGCAACCAAAACTGGTACAAGTAAGTAATCTTGAGAACTAAAACCATTGCAGAAGAAGAAACAGAAAGTTAAAGGTCTGCTCAAGAAATTCTTGCCTAATCATATCAGAATCCTGAGTAACAAACTCTGATTCAACACCAACCAAATCGAGTTACTCACAAGAAAATCGAAGCCAAACAATACACGATGACAAAATTAGACTCCCAATCTTGCAATGAAAAACCTAAATTGAGTCAATCCCGATCCGCAGGCTCGCCTAGCTAATTGCTATTGATCAAATCCTAAACAAAACACCGCGACGATCTGATCAATGACATCGATTAAACACCGATTCCGTATAGTAGAGAAAATAAGGAAAGGGAAATTTCACAAAAATGGTACCCGAAAATCCCCAGAGGAATCAGAAGAGTCTTAAAAGTAATTCGTAATCAAGACCTGGAAGATTTCAATGGACATTTAAAACATAGAAAATTGCGTTTCAATTAGAAACTTTCCGCTGCTTTAATTCCTTAGATTTCAGTCTATTCTCGATATACTTTCCCGGAAAATGCAGAAATTCTCTGCAACATCGTAACAAAAAGAAGAGAAATCAAATGCAAAAGATCAAGAAAACGGTTAGTTAGAGAGAAGAAGAAATGAGAGATGATTACAGATTTCAGGCGATATTTTTCGTCAGATTTTCAATAATTTTTACAGTGATTGCGATAAAAACTTCAAAAGATTTAATTTATTTATTGCCCTTATTTATAATTAAAATAATAATTAAAAAAAATTTGGTAAATGAATAATAATCAAAGTGAAAGATTCTGCAGGACGTCACTTGCTCTACTTGGATAGTGTGTAAAATAAGGACACGATTACCATTACATAATTAAAATATAATTCTCGAGCAAAGTGTTATCTTTTTTAATAAGAGAAACAATATATTTACTTTTTTTATATAATTCAATATTCTATTATCCTACATTTTAGTATTGTTTAACTATGATTAAAATATAATTTTCTTTTTTGTAATATATCATCCACTTGAAATCATATTAAAATATCATCGTAGATGTGAAAATTTCATTATTTTGTAAGACTTACATTGAAGAATTATTGATGACGCCAATTCTAAACTCATTTTTTTTGTCATTGTTGTTTTTGCTTGAACACCAATTTTATACTCATTTTTTACGTGTATCTCACGTTAATCAAAGTTATTTCCAATCTCACGATGTCATAAATCTAATATATTTTTATATTTTATGTTATTTAGTGTCTTTAACAAAAATTTGAACTTAAGACAAAAAAAACAAAAATTTAAAGCAGTATTAAAAAGAATAAATTAAAAAATTTATAACATATATTTTTTTAAATATTTGAAAAATAAATAAATAATACATATTCGTGGTAATGCATGAATAAATAAATAAATAAATAAATGTTATTCCATCTCCCTGTCGATTCTTCTGGTTCTGCAAACACATTCCAGCAGGCTCCTATGGTGAATACACAGTTTATGTCTTGGACTACTAACCCTCTTGCATAATACGGTAGTTTTCTGGACTGCCCTGGGAAACACCTTCTTTCGTCAGCGGCAGATAGTGAAGTGGAACCATTAAGCAAGAAGCTTCGCGTGAGTGCACCTTCTACCTCTAGGAGTGTTTCTGATTTCAACTCGTTGACTGCAATTCGTGATACTTATCCTGAATCGAGCACACCATCACCAACTCAGGATCAACATAACGGAGGCGCGGTGGGCCCGGTACCACCACCAGAACCATGAGGGTTGCTGTTTGGAACTGTCGGGGCTTAGGACAGCGCCTCACAGTTCGACGCCTAAGGGAGATATCTCGACTTTATCTTCCGGACTTGTTGTTTTTAGTTGAAACTAAGCAATGTGATAGTTATGTTCAGAATGTATGTACTAGTTTCGGATTTCATCAGTTCCAAATCGTTTCACCACAAGGTCTAAGTGGTGGTTTAGTTGTTTGTTGGAAGGATTGTGTTTCAGTTTCGTGTCTTTCTGTTGGTGCTCGCCTTGTTGATCTTTATGTTGAATACAAAGCTTTTACCTTCTATTTATCATGTGTTTATGGACATCCTATGCCTGGTCAGCGACATGTGCTTTGGGAGAAATTGCAGCGTCTTGCTCTCATGCGTCAAGGACCATGGATGATGTGCGGAGACTTCAATGAGATCCGTAGTAACTCTGAGAAACGAGGTGGACGTCGGTGGTTGTGTAGTAGTTTTGTTGACTTTCGCCGCATGCTCGAGGTATGTGATATGCATGATCTGAAATACAGAGGTAATCCGTTCAGTTGGGTTGGAAATACTAGGAGTGGTCTGGTGGAGTGTTGCTTGGATCGAGTTTTTGTTAATGATGTCTGGAATACATTGTATCCTGTATCTGAAAATGAGTTTTTGGATCTTGCCACATCCGATCATCGTCCCATGATCATTAATATTGAGTATGAGGAACGCCTTAAAAGAGGCAGATTTCGTTATGATAAACGCTTATTTGATCAGCCTCATTTTGTTGATACTGTTGCAGATTGCTGGGAAAATCGGGTACAACGCATCCAGGGTTTTTCTCAGAAACTTGGTAAGTGCCGTTCTGTTATGGCACAATGGAAGCGTCTTCATAATTTTAATACGTCCCATGACATTTCTATGCTCAGGCTCAAGATAGATGCAGCGGTACGGGATCCTTCTGCTTCCTTAACCGATATTAAGCGTTTGCGGTCTGATCTTAACAAAGCCTACCTTGATGAAGAGATATTTTGGCAGCTAAAAAGCAGAAATACATGGTTAAAAGCTGGTGATCGTAACACTGCTTTTTTCCATGGTGTTACCAAAGCTAGGAGACCAAAAAATTGTATAAAGAAGATTGTTGATGATTAAGGACTAACTCACACCAAGGATGATGCAATTGCACAGGTGGCTGAGACATACTTTGCTGCAATGTTTACTACTTCTAATACCTGTCCTATAGATGATGTCATCCCTTTTTTGCATGTTATTGTCACAGAGGATATGAATTCTAGGCTGACTGGCCCAGTTCAAGATTATGAGATTAAGAATGCAGTTTTCCTTCTTGGCTCTGATAAGGCTCTCGGTCATGATGGATTCACAGCTATTTTTTACAAACAGGTTTGGTCTAGTGTTGGCCCTTCTGTTTGCCTAATGGTTCGGAAGTTTTTTGATACAGGGGTTTTGGAAGTAGGAGTCAATCATACTCAAATCTGCCTCATTCCAAAGAAACCGGATGCACACAGGATGATAGACTTCAGGTCGATTAGTTTGTGTACGGTCAGTTACAAAATTATATCTAAGATATTAGTCCTGCGTTTAAAAGAAATTTTACCTTCTCTTATATCGGATTCGCAAGTTGCCTTTGTTCCAGGTCGAAGCATTACTGACAATGTGCTTATTGCCCATGAATTGTTGCATGCTTTAAAATCAAATAAAAGTTGTGTTGATCGCTATATTGCAATTAAGACAGATATAAGTAAAGCTTATGATAAGATGGAATGGGAATTTTTGCGGGTTGTTATGACAAAAATGGGATTCAATGATACTTGGATTTCATGGATAATGTCCTGTGTTTCCTCTGTTACTTTTTCAGTATTGATTAATGGTTCAAATTATGGTCATGTTCAGCCTTCTCGTGGGATTCGACAAGGTGATCCACTCTCGCCGTATTTNTAAGACAGATATAAGTAAAGCTTATGATAAGATGGAATGGGAATTTTTGCGGGTTGTTATGACAAAAATGGGATTCAATGATACTTGGATTTCATGGATAATGTCCTGTGTTTCCTCTGTTACTTTTTCAGTATTGATTAATGGTTCAAATTATGGTCATGTTCAGCCTTCTCGTGGGATTCGACAAGGTGATCCACTCTCGCCGTATTTATTTCTTCTCTGTGCTGAAGTATTATCACAAATCATTACTCAAGCTGAATTGAGGAATGAATTTTCGGGTATGAAGCTTACTCCTAGGTGTCCACCAATTTCACACTT
This sequence comes from Aethionema arabicum, assembly GCA_000411095.1. NCBI lineage: Eukaryota > Viridiplantae > Streptophyta > Magnoliopsida > Brassicales > Brassicaceae > Aethionema > Aethionema arabicum. The sequence continues at coordinate 196,001 of KE153477.1, forward strand.
GTTGTTTGCTGATGACTCTTTATTTTTCTGTAAAGCGACTGCAGATGATTGTCGGCGTTTCGCCAAGATTATTCGGGATTACGAGTCTATTTCTGAACAAAAAGTCAATCTGCAAAAGTCCACAATAATTTTTGGTATGAGAATTCGATCTCAACGACAGCAACATATTCAACGGATTCTTGGAATTTATAATATTGGGGGTGGAAATGCACAAGGAAGACGGAAAATATCTTGGCTTGCGTGGAGGAGATTATCTATCCCAAAAAAAGAAGGAGGATTGGGATTTAAGGATACTCGCAGCTTTAATTTAGCTCTATTAGGGCGTCAAGCGTGGCGAATTCTGCAAAATCCCATGTCGCTACTGTCTAAACTCTATCAGGGGCGGTATTATCATTCTTCTACATTCTTAAAGTCGGAGTGTGGTGTTAGTCCATCGTATGGTTGGCGATCTGTTCAAGCGGGTAAAGAGCTCCTTCAGCAAGGTTTACGAATTCGGTTGGGCAACGGTACAACTACTAGTGTATGGTCTGATTGCTAGTTGCCAGTTTTGCCTCCACAGTTAGCAGTTAGGAGGAGTTCTGGACCTGAGTTAATGGTGAAAGAATTGTGGAAAGCAGATTGTAAAGAGTGGGATTATGAGGTTTTACGTGCGGTATTAACACCTGAAGATGCACAACTTGCCAGCACAGTTAGCTTATCAACACATTCTACGATTGACTTACCTATTTGGCCATACACTGCGACTTCTAAATATACTGTAAAGTCAGGCTATTGGGTAGCCACACATGTAAGGGTCAGTTCAGAGGAGCATGTCCCTCCTTCCGGATCTTTAGAATTCAAAACTGCGATCTGGAAATTGCCAATTGCGCCGAAGATTCAGCATTTCCTTTGGAAAGTTGTTGCGAATACAGTACCAGTCAGTGCTCGTTTATGTACACGATTAAGAGATCTCAGTCCTATTTGTCAGCGATGTTGTTTACACGATGAGACCATAAACCATCTTCTCTTTACATGTCCTTATGCCCAGGCATCTTGGAGGTGTGCTACTTTCCGACATTTTCATGATCTTGATGCTACATTGGACATCAATTTTAGTAAGTTGTTTGATATTATGAGTACACAGGCTTTATCACCGGAGGTCCGACTATTACCAGTTTGGATACTCTGGTTTCTTTGGAAATCACGTAATGAGTTGATATTTCACCAACGATATGCTCATCCGAATGAAGATGTTCTTAGAGCTCGTGCTGCCGTTTTAGAGTCGCTTGTGGCTAATCCGTTGTCACTTCAACACGCTCCTCAGGTCTCTAATGGTAATGTTTGTGATATTCAGTGGGAACCGCCCCCTAC
>KE153479.1:0-17325 GCA_000411095.1 Aethionema arabicum
AAGTGTAGAGAAACAAGAGGAGTAGAAAGAAGACGAAGTCAAAGAATTTATCAAGAGCTAGGTTAAAACCGCTCTGATACCATGTCAGAAAACTATATTTGTATAAATGTTTTCTGTATTATTTCTATGGCACCAAGCCTTTGTATTTATACATCAACGTAAAGTAATTTTGGGAAGAAGATGAAATCACGAAAGCAATATTCTAGGAGAAATTTATGTCTCTGTAATGGAAAGCATATATTGTCGTATTCCTTAAATAGCTTGCTAAATATCCGCAATATGATAGCATAGAGAATAAAATATAAAAGGGAAAAAATTATATTTTCTAAAAACATAAGGTATTATTGTTTTGGGTTATAAAAAAAAGTTATTATTGTTGTTATTCCAAAGCATACGGCCGCTGAAAGAAAACAAAACCGTTTGTTAATTTATAGTCTGGGCTTTATTTTATAATTGGATTGAAATAAATTTAAGGGCCGATTGACGCTCTATTTCTCAGAAAATACAAAATGGACCGAATTTAATGACTATTATAGACCACGGATTTCGTCGACACGCGTGCAACGCGCTCTGCCTGCGAGTGGGCTATTTATGGGCCGTAGCATTATTGCATTTTTAAATAGGCCCATTCACTTCTCATTTTATTTTTTAGATTGGACTGTTAAATAAATGAAGGGCCCTTTTGGTATTATGGGCCCTTTTTAGTATTATGGCCCCATTTTGGTATTATGGGCCCTTTTTGGTATTATGGGCCCTTTTGGTTTTATAGGCCCTTTTGGTATTATGGGCCCTTTTTGGTATTATGGGCCCTTTTGGAATTATGGGCCTTTTTGGTATTATGGAGGCAGTTAGAAGAGGGTTCTCTCTCTGTGTCTCTGTCTCCTCATGTTTCGGTGTCTACTTCATTTGTAGCTTTACATTTTTCTATTCAGACGGTCGAGTTTTACTCTCCTCTTTTCTTACCCAACAAGACAACACACATAACGGAAAAAATAACAGAAAATTACTCTCTTTGTCCATTACATTCCATTCCATTTTTGGTGACTATCATCTTTCATCTTTCATCTTTCATCTTTCATCTTCCATCTTCATTTCCATTTCCTCTCTTGGTTTCCTTCATCCCCAAGGAAACCTCGATTCAACTCTTTTCTTCTCTACTCTTTCATTTCCCTGTAATTAATTCTATATCAAAATGCCTATTCTGCACCCAATACTCCTCTTTTTCTTCTTCTTCTTGTCTTTTGGAATCTTCACCTCCATTATCCTCGCAAACACCGATAGCCAAGATGGTAATTAACTCACTCCTCTTATTCTATCATTCTAAAGTTTACATCTTTAATTCAATTACATCGATCTGCCGTTGCTTTCTATTCAATTTGTGATACAAACACACAAAAAGGATGTTGCATTTCGTGATTGTTGATGCTGATCATAAGGAATGGTTATTGTTTGAATGGATTTGATTGTAGTTTCGGCTTTAAATGACGTTTACAAGAGCATGAATTCTCCATCAAAACTTAAAGGCTGGACTTCTAGCAAAGGAGATCCTTGTGGTGACTCATGGGATGGCATTACTTGCAAGGGCTCATCTGTTACTGAAATGTTTCTTCTCTCTCTCTCTCTCTCTCTCTTCTGCACTTTCCATATCTCTCATTCCTCTATCTCTTCATACACATTTTGATTGTTCTTCCTTTTCTTTTCTAGAAAGATATCTGGACTTGGACTCAGTGGATCCTTAGGTTACCAGCTTGGAAACTTGAAATCAGTCACTTATCTGTGAGATAATTAATGCATCTCTTCCTCATCTCTTAACTTGTTCATTATGTTAATTTTCTGTTTCATTTACATGTCCTGATTGGTCGTTGAAACAGTGATGTAAGCAAGAACAATCTCAACGCTAACTTACCCTACCAGCTTCCTGAGAAACTTACTTATCTGTGAGTTTATTAATTGTCAATGCCACAATTCAATTTCATCCAAATTATTGTTCTTTAATCAAATTTATACATATGAGCTTACTTAATGCAGAGATGCCTCTGAGAATGACTTCAATGGTAATGTGCCATACTCCATATCTCTCATGAACAACCTCAATTACCTGTAAGCCAACTCAACTTATATCTCATTCATAGACTTTTAACTCATTGTCAGATTGTTTTCAAAAGTTATCACCATTTGCTTTTGTTCAGAAATCTTGCTCGTAACCAACTCAACGGTGAACTAAGCGACATGTTTCAGAAACTAACAAAACTAGAAACCATGTAAGTCAGACACACTTATTTATATAAGAGACAGAGATTTCGTTAACTTGATTTGAGTTTGTGTTTGGCAGAGATCTGTCTTCCAATCAACTCAATGGAAAACTACCGCAGAGTTTTTCCAATCTAGCAGACCTTAAAACAATGTAAGATACAGAGAAAACATTAAAATTGTATATTCCTTAGTGTTACTCTACCTTAACTCTCCTTTTCAGGCATTTACAAGATAACCAATTCAAAGGCTCTATCAATGTTCTCAGAGATCTCCCTCAGATTGATGATCTGTAAGTATCTTTAAAGGCTAAGGGTTGGTTCTATTCTCAGGGATGAAACTCATAAACCTTTCTTTGATTCTTCTCGTGACAGGAACGTTGCAAACAATCAATTTACTGGTTGGATCCCAAACGAGTTAAAGAACATTGGAAATCTTGAGTAAGTATCCTTCTCTCTTTCTCTTTTGAAACACATACAGATATGAAGAAGCATGCATTGAGTTCCCTCTCTTGGTCAGGACTGGTGGCAATCGGTGGTCATCGGGAAGAGCTCCATCACCACCTCCTGGAACACGCCACATAGACAGAAACTCATCTGGTGGTGGAGGAGGCCAGATTCTGAGCACAGGAGTTATAGTGGCCCTGGCTAGTGTAGGAGGACTCATTCTTATTGCAGGAGTGTTCGCATTGGTTTGTTGTAAGAAGAAGAACCATCATTCTTCTCACTTTTTCGATGAAGAGAAGGGAGGCACCAACCGTAGCAAGCCGCTCTTCACTCCACAATCCTCTCAGGTCCTACACTTCGACTCAATCGATCACTTCAGAGGCCAGAAGTCACTGGATTCTAATGCTTCGGGTGACACAAAGGTTTCTGTGAAAAGAACTTCATCTGTGAGTTTCAAGAATACACCTACTCTTCATCTCATACCTCCTAGCGAAGACTATGGTACGAGCCCGGAAGCAACTCCTGATACACGCGGTATCATGGCGTTTTCCCTCAGCGACCTGCAGAATGAACCCACTGGTTTCTCACCCAGTCGTTTGATTGGTGAAGGCACCATTGGTCGTGTTTACAAGGCTAAGTATTATGATGGAAGGGTATGTCTTCTAACTTCTTTCACCATTCCTCTTTTTATGTTATCAAACTTGTTACATATCTTCTTTGTTATCCTTTTTTTTATCAGAAATTTGCAGTAAAAGAGATCGATCCCTCGCTGATAGGAAAAGGAAGCCCTGAACAGTTTTCACACATAGTGTCCAATATCTCGAGGATTCACCACCCCAATATAGCAGAACTCGTGGGTTACTGTTCAGACCAAGGGCGGGATTTGTTAGTATACGAGTATTTCACAAGTGGATCGCTTAACAAGTTTCTTCACTTGTCTGATGATTTCAGCAATCCATTAACTTGGAACACTAGAATCCGCATAGCTCTTGGCACTGCACAAGCTATAGAGTAAGTTAAACTCAATATAAAACAGAGTTTGCTGCTCCTTTTTTCTTCTTCCGATAAGAACCTTTTGTTCTTCAGGTACCTTCATGAAGTATGCTCACCTCCGCTGGTTCACAAGAACATCAAGTCGTCAAATATTTTACTAGACAGTGAGCTCAATCCTCACCTCTCAGACTATGGAATGGCAAACTTTCACCATGTGAGTATCTTTGACTAGTAGGAATAAGACAGATATTTCTAAGTTGATCTGTACTTAATCTCTTCTTCCTTGGGATTGCAGCGCACAAGTCAAAACCTTGGAGTTGGATACAATGCCCCGGAATGCACAGAGCCGTCAGCTTATACACTAAAGAGTGATGTCTACAGCTTTGGTGTGGTGATGCTCGAGCTGCTCACTGGCCGGACGCCTTATGACAGGTTCTTTTATCAAACATAATCTACGTTATGTGCACCAAAGATAAGTATCTGAAATGTTTTTTTTCTTTCTTGCCTTTCAATCTTTCAGTGAAAGGCCAAAAGCAGAGAAGTCTCTAGTTCGTTGGGCAAGACCTCAGCTTCAAGACATGGATGCTCTGATGGAAATGGTTGATCCTGCATTATGTGGACTCTTCGCTCCAGAATCCGTATCAACATTTGCCGACATTGTTTCAATCTGTGTATTGGTATGGCCATTGTTGATCCTTTTTTTGTGTGTGTATATCATGATCTTTGAGAGTTGTTAAGTCCAAGATTCGTAAGAGTGGATTATTGAGTTTCAGGCGGAACCTGGTCTTCGGCCACCAATCTCAGATGTGGTGGAGGCACTGAAGAAAATAGCGTAGTAGTCTTTTGATTTGAGGTGTTTTGATGCACGGAAGAAAACGAAGAAGAATAACGCTTTGGAGGTTGAGGCTAAAAGCAGAGCAAGTCTTGATCAATCGAAGAGGAAAAAGTCTGAATAGGAACTCAAAATTATTGGATTCAGGTTTGTATAGAGAGATAGGTTGGGACCATGAAGAAGAAGAAGAGACTAGATTTTTATTATTTGCCTTATTGTTGCTCAGATGTCTCAACATTTAGATATACTTCTTGCTCCCTGAGAAAAGGGATATAGCCTGTAGTGTGATTGAACAATTTAGAAAGACATAAAACAAGCTCTAATCATCTATTGGCAAGTAGGGGAGAGACTTATTTCTCCGATCTTTAAATAGAAATTTACAACTCCAATGTCCGTTGGGTGTTCCCCTTTCCTTTTCAAGAAACAAAAATGAAAAATGCAGACAATTTTTTGTTATCTCAGTCTCATTGTTCTTTCTTGCTACTATTATTATCAGTCATTACATGTTCATCTAAGACAGCAGTCTCGGTTTTGTCTTGGTCCGGCAAGTTCACCTCCTCGTACTGGCTACCAACAGCGTCTTCTTCGCTGCTCCATTTCCTTACGAATCTAGGAACCATGCTTCTTACGTCTCGTGCCTCTGATACTTGATCCATATCTTTAACTCTTTCAAACCGAACAGCACTCACTTTTCTCGCATTTCCTGCAAGTATCTGAGTAACCAAAACAAATTAGTTGTAGACGATGAAGATGAGCCACCACCCTGTATGTAAATGTAATGTACCTCTACTCTGTAGATTTGGTGCTTTTCCTTCTGATCTTGACGCTCCTGTTTACCTTCCTCTTCTTCATTACTTTCTTCCCAGTTTTCCTTTTCAAGAACCACCTTTACACTTTCTCCAGTTTTTGGTATATACCCAAATGCTTCACACACGAAACCTGATACTGTCTCATACTGATGACCCTGCTTACAAGTCCACAAAGATGAAGTTCTTGTAAGAGTATAGCCATCAGTAACGTAAACCTCAGAGATGTGCTCTGCTTTCAAAGTTAGTACTGTTCTTGAGAGGTATCATAGCTAAGGGTACGAGTAAATTACCTCTGGCATCTTCATATTAAGCTCTTCAGATAGTTGGTCAATCGATGTATTAGCATCAACATCATATATACCCTCGTCTCTCATCACGATATATCCTGTTTTCTTCTGAATCTCCTCCTATTATCATGGAGGTGACAAATTAAGGTATTATCAAATGACCCTACTCTACTCATGAGCAAATTAGCCATACATCATAGGTTAATCATATCAAGTTTAGATCCATCAGGTATATATTCTGATCCAAATCACATGAGACCAAGACATTTACCTTTGAATCATTTTCATCGAATATTTCACCAACAATCTCTTCGACCACATCTTCAAGAGTTACTATCTGCAGTAACAAATGAGATAGGGAAGAAATCAGTCAATCTTCGACGAGAGATAGAGAGAGGATAGAGAAGCATAGAAGAGAGCAAGCACATACTCCAATGGTTCCACCATATTCATTAAGGACAACCGCCATGTGAACCTTTCTTATGCGAAATTCTCTAAGAAGATTCCACACAGACATTGAATCTGCAATTATAACATATAAGCATCAGATTTTCTTCCCTGTGAAATCAATCACTGCGAAGAACTAATGTATAATTACAGACAAATTATACTTAATTCAAATGAAGGAAATATGAAGTAACCAAAAGCAAATGCACTGATTATTACCAGGGACGAAGTATGCAGGTTTATGTGCCATGTCAGCCACGGGAGTACTTTCTAGAAGATCACCCTTCAAAAACCAACAGAACATAGTTCATTCTACTTGACTATGCTGAACTCACACCCGAGTAAAAGTAGAAAAGCTAAGAATTACTAGAGGAAAGAAGCAGAAAAGGAAGGCATCTAACCTTCTGAACATAATCGAGGAGATCCATAGCATATGCGATTCCCACTATATTATCTATACGCTGCTCAAAAACAGGCACCCTGAGGAGAAAACATTTGAGCATGATGAATAATCCCAAGTGAAACAACTTCTTAACATGCTTTGAAAATTTATTTACCTTGAGTACTGATGGGTCACCCACATGTTATGGAAATCAACTAGAGTGCAGCTGGTGTCAATTGCAACTACATCAATAAGAGGAGTCATCACCTCCCGAACATGGGTATCCTTTATCTCAAGTACATTTTCAATCATGTCCTGCACAATGATTATTAGATAATCAGATATATGGTATATATCAAAGAAAGCTTAAACTTAACAAACTCATACCTGCTCCTCCTCTTCTATGGCACCACTTAGTTCTGCACCTCGCAGCATCAATTTCAACTCATCTTCAGTAACATACGGTTCACTGACACAAAAAACCACGAAATTATAATAAGATTCTTAAAGTATCAACAAGGAGACAGGAAAGACATTGCAGCGAAACAGAACAATCTTTTATAGTTGGCAAGTCTAGGCAGATGCATACCTCCGCCCTTTCAAACCAAGAATTTTCAGTATTCCCATGGATAGATATGTGACAATTCTTCCGACAGGATATAATACCAAGGAAAGCCACGCCACTGGCCTGACCTAGATGCACAGTCAAACAACATAGTGGGTATACACTTAAAGTTTGCTTAAAGTGGACTGATTAATTCAATTAATTCAAACTTACCACAAGCCTTGCAACTTCTTGAGCATTGTGAACGGCAACACTTTTTGGAGTGATCTCTGTCAGAAGTAATATAGCCACCTATACTCATTCCAGAATTAAAACTTATTGGGAAGAAATAGTATGGTCAAACAAAGCATTGATAGTTACGAATACAACAAATGATCAAACCAATTTATACTTACCGTCATCACTCCAGTGGCTGCACTAACACCAGCTTCACCAAATATAGCTGTTGCTGCTTCTGTGACCAGGGCAGTTGCCGCAATATTCACAACACTAAGACAACCACAAAACCTAACATAAGAAACTGCATTTTCAAGCAATCCTCAAAAGAAAAATTGCATGTAGAAAAAAGCAGTACGTTGTTCCAATAAGTATAGTCGTCAAGAATCTGGTAACATCACTTCGGAGCATTCTAAATACACCATTTTCTGGCTCTTTTTCAGCCAACTCACGCACCTATGAACCACAGAACAGCAATATTTTAAAACCAATTAAATCAAACAAAATTGGAAAATTAAGACCACACATGAAACTGGTGGCAACGCAATACACTCTACAAAACAACCAGAAATAGCATTGCCCACTTGTCTCAGCATGACAACACTACTAAGACGAAGGGAAACCCCAATTAAAACCACAACATGATTCACCTTCCACGGCCACAGAGTGGTAATGGACGTTTCTGCCATAGAGAAGAATGCTGAAAGGCCGAGCAACGCAGCCAAAATTAGACCTTGTTCTCTGAAAACCCTAAGAACCTGGTAAAGTTTTGGCAAAGCATTCTTGAACATCAATACGCTCTGACCAAAAACCTCATAGCTTGCATCGACAACACCCGCTGATGCAAATACTTTTTGGCATCCATATAGGAAAACTCCACACACTACTGCCCCTAAAATAATTCCACGTTTCAGCAAAATCTTGATCGAGTTCAGCTCTTCTTCAGAATGGGAACTTTCTTGACTTCCCTCATGATATTGACTCGAGCTTAAGAGCATAAAAGGACTTCTGTGGCTAAATTCACATCTTCGACCATATCTTAAACCCAAATTGGAGGCAGTAGACGAAATCAATGCCACAGGGAGTAGATAACGCTCAGCTCTCGGAAGAATTCTTCTCGAAAGCTTCGAATTTTCACCATATCTTTTAAAATTTGAGTTTCTTGAGCCAATGACAGTTCGACCTAAAACCGATAATTCAAGTGCCATACCCGTCACAGAAATACGATAATAGAAAACCGTTGAAAAAAAAAGAAGTCTCCGAATAACGTCGCTAAAATCTTTGCCGGTATGTACGGAAGAACTAAAGCGTGAAGACAAATAAATTCGCCTACTTCTCTAATGCTCTAATGGTCAGCGACTGACAACTGATACACCAAAAGGATAGTAATCTGTATAAGCAAAAGACAATGACGAGTTTGAATCTGAGAGCTAGGGTTCATAGCTAAAAAGGGGAACCCCTCCCGCAACGAAACGCCTTGGAGTCTTGATGTTGCGGAGAAAAAGGCTGCGCCTTTCCTCCATCGAATTGTTTTCTCAGACCAGAAGTCATGAGCAAGTGGCAGAGATTGTTAAATGACGCTAATAGCCCTCTCATTCTCAACAACCACGCAAAGAGCGTACCAAACCGGTTCGGTTTCTACATAAATCGTCAATTTGGTTTAATAGGCCAATCCAGTTTACTCGTCACATATACGGCTTGGACTCATCAATGATCAATTCAACAATCAACAATGAAAATCTCTTATTGCAGCGGTTTAAGCTTTAAATCAGCGATGCACAATCATTATGGTTTTAGGCTGTAACATTACAGTAAATAACTAGGAATAAAAGCTATAACAAAAGTTACAAAATTCTGATATTTGTGGTGCGTTCTCGTGTACAAAATTCTGATATTTGTGTTGCGTATAAGTTTTTTTCGTCATCATCAAGAGGTCCAATCCAGAAAAAAGAGGTTTAAAAGCCGAGCGGCTTTGACTTCAGTCGGAGTTGGAACTTGATCTTGAAGTATACTCAGCCACGAGTTTAGCAAAAGATGAAGACTTGTCCTCCAGCAATCTCGCTGGCGAATCATACTCTTCAAGGAGCCCTGTAGATAAAAACAACCATGTTAATTCATGCGTATAGATGTTTGACGCCATTTATTTGAATGATTTGAGTTGAGACAAACCATTGTTTAAAAGCAGAACCATGTCGCTATCTATAACTGATGATATTCTGTGTGCAATGGTTACCACTGTAGAATCTGAAAAGTGTTCTCTTAACGTTTTCTGAATCAGATTGTCAGTTGCAGTGTCAACAGAAGCAGTGGCCTCATCAAGAACCAAGATTTTGCTTCTCTTCAGAAGAACTCGTCCAAGACACACCAGTTGCCTTTGACCCATACTCCAGTTCTCTCCGTTCTCGCTTACTGCAACCACACATCAAATTATTTTGTCATACATAATGAGATATAAACACTCATCACAACCTTTTCAAATTAATGATACTAACCACTGGAGTCGAGCTTGTGTTCCTTTCTCCTCACCTCGTCTCCTAGTTGGCACTTGTCAAGGGCCTAAACACAGCAGAATCATCAGTCAAGAGTTGGCATTTTCTACTACTAAGAGAATGAGAGATTAGAGGGACCCACCTCCCAGATTTGATCATCTGTGTACTCTTCAAGAGGGTCCAAGTTACTTCTCACCGTCCCTTCAAACATGGTTGGATCTTGCGGTATAATACTTAGTCTTAAACGCAAGTCATGCAACCCAATGGTCAAGATATTTACTCCATCTATCAAGATTTCTCCGGCTGAAGGTTCTACAATGCGGAAAAGGGTTTGTATCAAAGTCGATTTCCCGCTTCCTGTCCTTCCAACAATACCTGTTCTAAAACCTCCTTTGAAGGTACATGTTATTCCTCGCAAGACAAGAGGCATATGCGGAGCATAACGGACCTACAACGTGCCAATATCCAAGTGGTTAGATGCAGAAAACAAAGTGCAGGTTCTAGAGCACAAAGTTTGGATAGAGCAAGGAAAAAGATACCTGAAGATCAAGGATTTCCACCTCTCCACGAGAAGGCCATGATTGTGCAGGTCGGTTTGATTCTATTACAAGAGGTGGTTCACTGGGAACACTTGCATACTGAAGTATTCTCTCTACCGATATTATTTTGTTCTCTAAATTACAGAGAGTCCAGATCAACCAAGCTTGAATGGTATTCAAATTGAGTCCATAAGTCACGGCTAATCCCGCAATGCCTTGTAAAGCAACAAGTGAAACAAAAGAAAAATCAGAATCTTAGATGTTGAAAGTTGATGGAAGGAGAAATTGACTCAGAATGTAGGAGTCCAGAAGCTTACTTGGATCAATCACTCCAGTAGGTATGGAGACTAAGAAAACCAGTGAAAAGACAAATGTAATTGAAGATAACATATCAAGGCGAAAGCAAAGCCATTCCATCGCTCCAGCGGCATAGAACTTTGGCCTGGAATAACCATCACTCAGCCTCATGTTGTCACAGCGAAATCTAGATTCTTGATCGAAACTCCTGATGGTTGTCGACCCTGATATTGTTTCAGAAAAATGCTGAATCAGAGGGGCTTTGCATACTCCAACTAATCGTGACAGTTCTCGTGCTGCAGCTATGTAATATCGCTGCAAAGTTAAAACCTTCCGTCTTATTAAACTTGGCTAAATTTGACAAAACCAACTCTAATGGAAGACTTAGGACATTTATTGGACAGTACCTGATACCATATGGAAGCAGCAACCACAGGGATGAAAACAATGAAAATCAGCCACGAAACCTGGGACATAACTCCAATGATTCCAATAAGTTGAATGACGGTGATAGCAACTGATCCAAAATTACTTGGTATGTCTAAATCCACTGCACTTTGGTCCGTAGAAGCCTGTAAGGACGAAGCAAACTATTGATCAGTAAACTCATATATAGAATTAATCATAATAACTGTCGTAGCCAGCGACGTACTCGATTCATGATTCTTCCACTTGGGGTGGAATCAAAAAAAGACATTGGAGAACGGAAAATGCATTGGTGCATTTTATGAAACAGTTCAGTAGCAGTCTTGTAACCAGCCGTCATAAGAAGTGTTGCCCTTGCAAGAATGCAGAAGGAGCTTCCAAGGGCCAGCACCACATACACAATCATTAACGTTGAAATGTTCACTGGAGCTTGCACATCCGCAGACACAGGAGTAGCCCAAGCCATCCAGTAGTTACTTCCAATTTGCAGAAGCTGAAAGAGAGTTTGTGCCAGCAATATGAAGGGCACAAGAGCTCCTCCATATGCCAGTGTGATATATTTCCAGTACACACCCAAAGCAACACTACCTTTCTCCCTCTCTTCTTCTTGAACCAGTTGTCCTTTTGGCTCGCTAGAAACTGATTCATCGTTCTTCACATTTTCACTTTCTTGTTCCCCCTCGCACCCAATAGCATCTCCCACACTACCATTTTCTTCACCTAAAGCTAATTTCTCAGAACCAGATTTCGCATCAGCTGATCCAACTATTGCCAGAGCCTCCTGATGTGCACCTATAAGCTCCATGAAATCTGTCCCAGAATTGAGGATATCATTGTATTTTCCAGCTTGGCTAATCCTCCCATCTTTCATGACCTGAGCATAAGACAAACCACTTTGGATGATTTCATCTATCCTTAGGTGTCACAATAAAGAAAAGATGAAGGGCAGTAACTATTAGCATACCAGTATAAGATCAGCAGCAGGTAAGAATTCAACTTGATGGGTTACATATATAACCGACTTTGAGCACAAAAGCCCCAGAAGAACTTCCTAAAAAAAGTGTGAATGAAAATCATTATAATGTGACTAAGAAGATGAAACCGTTGAAAATAAGAAAGAAAAACACTATCTTAGTAATGGCTTAGAATAAATATTGTACCTTAAAGAGATGTGACCCTGTGTGAGCATCCACAGCACTAAAAGGATCATCAAACAGATAGATATCTGCATCTTGGTAAAGAGCGCGTGCAATCTGTATCCTTTGCTTTTGTCCACCACTCAAGTTGATACCTCGTTCTCCAATTACAGTCTGATCACCGAATGAAAGTATCTCCAGATCCTTTTTCAGAGAACATGCTTCAAGCACGTTTTCATACCGTTCTCTTTCCATTGGTTTACCAAACAATATGTTGTCCTCAATTTTACCGCTTTGAATCCAAGGTGACTGTGCAACATACGCTTTTGTCCCACAAACCTTAAGACTTCCAGATATCTTGGGTACTTCTCCTAGTATGGATGAAAGTAAGCTTGATTTCCCTGAGCCAACAGTACCGCAAACTGCAACCTTCATTCCAGGGAAGACCTTGAAATTGATGTCTTTTAGAGTTGGGTTAGTGGATGAGCCATCCCAAGATAAAGTGCTGTTGGTCACTTCCACTGCAATGACTGAACTTCCCTTAGGAAGCCTCTCCACAACGTCTGTCTGTAAATTGTCTAGACAAAGATAGGCAGCAATTCTATCAAGAGATACTTTTGTCTGAACAATCATGGAGATAGTGTCAGGAAGATTGTAGATTGGCTCTTGCAGAATCCTGAAGGTTGCAAGCGCAGAGAGTATCTTTCCAGATTCAAGAGGAATTCCAAGAAGTATACAAGCACCGAAAGTCGCGACAGACACCAAAGTAGGAGCCCCCCAGAAAACAAAGCTTATAACAGCCGAGTTATAGACGTACTTTTTCAGCCATCCTTCCTCAGATTTCCTAAGATCAAAAATCTTGGACAGAAACTTCATTTCCCACCCCTGAAGTTTGAGAATTCTCATATTTCTTAGAATTTCAGATGTTGATTTCATCCGTTTGTCCTTAGCTTCCATTAACTTCTCCTGAAACGTTTCTTGCATTCTCCCGAATGGAATATTCACTAGCATAACTAGAATAGTGGCAACTAAAGCCGCTATTGATGCTAAGCCAAGATTTCTATACAAGATCCACAAAGCTAAACCAATTTGTAACAAAACCATCCATGGGTCATGCATATACCAACTAAAATTACCAATCCGCTCAGCATCTACAGTCATGAAATTTATAATCTCCCCACTTGTGCTCCCCTGCTTTGAGTGGCAGGAAAGAGTCAGCCCTTTATCGTATATCATTTCAACCAAAACAGATCTCATCCTAATGCCAACCTTCTGTAACCTAAAGAACCAATGCCTCTGCGAAAGGCACTCCACAAGCTTAGCAGCAAAGAAAACAGAAACCAGCACATATCCCTCGTTATTGTACTGTTTACGTCCACTGAGGTATTGAACGAAAGCATCAATGAGGGCGGGCCCCACATATGACGCCACCGTGTAGATGAAAACAAAGAAGGCCGTCATGAGGATTTCCCGTTGAGCTGAGAAGAACAACGCTTTAACCAGCTTAAAGGTGGTCACACCACTTCTCTCACCATCATCTGCCTCAAGCATACTCCTAAACATAGGGGCTAACTTGACTACACTATCAGTATCATGAAGTTGAGGAACATCCTCAAGATCAATGGCTTTCTTATTTCCAAGGGCTATCAGAGGACCCATCCATGAGAAAGTCAAAAGACTGAAAATGCCAGCGCTTGAGTAAGGAGTTACACTATCACTACCTTTGGTTTTATTCAACTCTACCCTATTAGAAACACCATTCAATAAGGGCTCTTCCAAAACTTCATTGCTGTTGCCTCCAGCTTTTGCAACAAAAGTCACATAACAAAGAAGTAAAGCAGCACTAAGCGCAATTATATCGAACACTAAAAGGTGAACAGATAGGGTTTGGTGTCTCTTGTACTGAACAATGTCTACCACAAGACAGAAGCAAGAAGCCGCGAGATAGAAAACCAACCAGAGTCTGAGTACAAATGGAAACTTGTGCTCGTAATTTCTGCTGCGAAGCAAGTAAATCGACAGAACCCCCCAAGAAACCATTCCCAAAAGAAACCCGAGGAAAGAAACTAGCTTCACATCTAACCAACCACTCTCGTACCAATAGAACCCACTCAACGACATCAATAAGAGATTAACCAAAGACAGAGCTAAAGTGCAAAACAGAGCCGACTTAGACCTAAAATCCCTCCTCTCGTTAAACCCCTCATCACCCTTCAAACCCTCTGTAACACTATGAACATCACCCCTTAATTTCTTACGTACCCATAAGCAAAACAGCACCAATAACAAAAGAGCGTGCAAGAGGCCAGAAACCCATCGTAGGAAAAGAGGTTTCAAAAGAAAAGAGGCTAAATTAGAGAGCACCATAGATTCCGAAAACGAGGAGAACACTGTTAACATACCGTTGCCCTTCGTAGAACCGAGAAAGTCCATTGTTTCGCCCTCTCTCTCTCTCTCTCTCTCTCTCTATAAACAGGATGCTTTCAGAAAATGAGTAGTCGTATTATAAGGTGTCAATGCCATCGAGGGAGTACTTATAGATGGCGAGTGGAGATAATTGACGTCACTTGACGTCTTGATGTGGACAGTATTCCTTGGCGAGCACGTCCACGAAACTCAGAAGAAGGAACAGATCATATTTATAGAGAGAGATAGAGACAGGAGAGAGAGAGAGAGAGCGCGCGGTCCTCTGGAGCCCCACCAGGCACCAGACGACAGAAAAATGGCCACCTTGGTGGCGGAAGGGTTTTTTCACCATCATATATATATATATATATATACATATATTTTTTTTCCTAAAGTTTGGTATGTCCCTTGTTACAAATTTAATAAAAAAAAACCAGGTAGAGGTAGGTTGGGAAACGCCATGGCTCTATAGCCATTAAAGGCACTTGCATATCTCGCTATCAATTTCAATTTTCAAGTACTGTCCTCGCCGATACAATATGGTAGTTACTTCACCATCATATTTATATAATCAAATTTTGCATTTAAATTTCAAGTACTGTCCTCGCCGATGTAATCGCATTAAAAGAGGTAAAGGAGTAAGCTACCTTGTCCGCAACCATATTGAATTTTCGTGGGATATAACAAATGAAAAATAGGTCGAAATCACTTTGGGCCGCCTCAATTTGCTTGTATTTAGTTGTATTTTATTTACTATTTTATTTAGTATATGACAAATTATTTTATTTAGTATTTAATATTGTTTTTATATATACTATTATTATCCAAGACTCGTTTCAGTTCTTTGATTCTGCCCCAGTTTTTAAAAGCAATTGTTTGACTATTCAAGACATTGAAATTGCTACCTCATTTTTTAATAAAGCAAATCTTTTTCCGTGGATGTTAAGCCTTTTCTTCATTGAAAATACACCTTTTTTTGTCATATCACATGATTTTTTGCATTAATTCGTTAGGCTTTGATACCTTTTTGATACACAAATTAACGTGGTACACATCCTTCCGTATTTAACTCTTCAAAAAAAAAAAAATGAAACATCATCTTTAAATAAATTCAGATTTTCCTTAACAAAGTTTAGATACTTTTTTAATATAAAAAAAAGTACACTCGGATGACTGGTTTCTCAAAATGAATGGTTCAACAAATACATTATAATATTTGTGGGTAAATGAAAACACAGATTATTTAAAGTTTAGAATCAATTTTTTTTTTTGGTCAAGTGCACAAATTTTATTGGGAAGAAAAATGGAGAAACAGAAGAAGAAGATTGGAGCGCAAGAAAGTGAGTGGTCTCTATTATTGTCGGTCAATGACACCTACCTCTTTTTTGCCTAATAAATACTATAATAGCAGAGTATATACCTTTGTGTTTATTTAATAATAATAATGTCTTAATTAACTATCACAATCACAGATAGCAACGTCCATGGTCCATATATAGTGTAATCACTAATCATAAACAATTAAAGTTGGTCAATGAGCCGCTAATGAAGCACGATGAGGCCGTGTGGTCACAACCACTGGTCTGGACCATGTAAAAATATCCAGACTGCCTTTGTTCAATGAGTCATTGTCCAAACTTTTCATTATGCCACTTAATTTCATGGAAGTTTTATCACATGTAATTATGTAAACCATACCACAAACGTTGTATTACAAATTACGTTTCAAGTTTGGCGAGCACACTAACACTATAAGCCAACACCATTTATGTTTACTACTTTGACTCTGATTGTTTCTTTGACTTTGACTTTAACTGCTTCTTCTGAATCTGGAATCTGAACTTGCTGTGTACTCTGCCACAAGCTTCGAGAATGACGACGACTTGTCTTCCAGCAATCTCGCTGGGGAATCGTGCTCCTCGATAAGCCCTGAACTTCCATACAAAAACAATTTTAATCTAAGAAATATTCACCTTTCTTTTCATCAACAAGCATAATTAAAGTGATATTTGATCACGGTCACGACCTTGGTCTAGGAGCAGGACCATATCGCTGTCTATAACAGAGGATATTCTGTGTGCAATTGTTATCACTGTACAATCTGAGAAGTGTTCCCTCAAAGTCTCCTGGATCAGGTTATCGGTCGCAGTATCCACAGAAGCAGTGGCTTCATCAAGAACCAACACTTTGTTTTTCTTCAGCAAGACTCGTCCTAGACACACCAGTTGTCTCTGACCAACACTCCAGTTCTGTCCATTCTCGCTAACTGAAATGCAAGATACTCATGTTTTTTCATTATATCTTAAATGAAAAGACTCGAGATGAATCTTTACAGATAGTGATTTAGACTTACCAGGGGAATCTAGCTTCAGTTCTTTCTTCCTTACTTCATCTCCAAGTTGGCATTTGTCGAGTGCCTGAAACGAGAAACCAAAATTTGGGTGAGAAGCTTCCTTTTTTATCTGCAGAACACACAGAAACAAGAGCTAACGAACCTCCCAGATTTGGTCATCAGTATGCTCCTCAAGAGGGTCCAAGTTACTCCGAATTGTGCCTTCAAACATGGTTGGGTCCTGAGGTATGATACTTAGTCTGGAACGCAAGTCGTGCAGCCCAATGGTCAAGATATTTATTCCGTCAATACTGATTTCTCCAGCTGCAGGTTCCACAATCCTAAAAAGGGTTTGAATTAGAGTTGTTTTGCCACAACCTGTTCTTCCAACAATTCCAGTTTTCAGGCCTCCTGGAAACGTGCATGTCAATCCATGCAACACCATAGGCAAATGTGGACCATACCGTACCTGT
>KE153479.1:38816-53735 GCA_000411095.1 Aethionema arabicum
CTATTAATTTATTTTATATCAGAATCTTCTAGTTGTTGGATTTAAAGAAGCTGGTCTTGATACTTATGTTCATGTCATAAAACTACAAGGCAAGCACACATCAAATTAACAATAAATATTTTTATAGACTTGGGAGAGATCAGGTCTAGAAAGACCCATTACACTTTTCACACATATATTATCCCAACAATAATGCCTCAAAACACCATTACATTTATTAAATTCTATATAAAGAAAATATGAAAAGTGTAGAAGAAACTAGGACCTAACATCATTAACGATACATAAGTCAGAGAAATTTGTGATCATCTATTCTAAGGTATGAGTAAACTTAAAAAGATCATAACAACAAAAATATGTAAGTGACGACAAAGAGTGCATCTATATTTGTCAATCAATTCATTCAATCATACACCTCTATATATTCATTAATTTAGATATATTGCACACGCGTCATATATTATATATATGTATGGGTATACCGTATACCATATGTATACACCAAACAGATCAGAGGCATGGTGAGGGAACAGTATGCCCAATTACTACAAGTGGGTCCACTTATATGTCAAATTAACACATATCATACTCATACCCCTAGCTAGATTAAACCCAATCAGAATCAAACATATGTGTATAGTTTATAGACTTTTTTTTTTAACCAAGTATAGTTTATAGTCTAAGATAAGAAAATCTCGAGCTAGATTTATTGCAATTATTCACAAAACTCATGGTGTCTAAAAATATATGCCAAATATTCAACAATGACAAGGCATTCGAATTTCCAACTGTATAAATTTGGTTGAATCGAGTAACCAAATAGACATATATTTGTTGTTTTCAATATTCTATTTTATTTTTGCTATATATCTAGTTTTGTTGTTTTACTGAGATATTTCATTTTTAAAGTTTATACTGAAAGTTTTGGTGGAGATGTGTTTACAAAAAGGCAAATGTAAGACTACTTTGGCCCCTGGGCCCATCTCAATCATTCTACACTCTTCATTTTCATCCAACCCTAAGAAAAATCATCCCATTCTAATCTATAAAATATTTTCATTAATTTATTCTGATAAATATGCTAAAAAAATTAACAAAATCACAAACTTTTTAAATTTGGTTTGGCGTAATTATATTGAATTTTGGTCCATTTTATTTGTGATTTACAATATTATTTTGATAACACAAAATATAAATTATCAGAAATCATAGTCCAACAAAATATGATATGTCAGATTGGTTTTGAAGTTGGCGCCAACGATAATGACACACAAACGCTAACATCGAAAACGCAGATTCATTCTATCACAACAGCGTCCGCGTCTATAAACGCAATCGCATTACAAAAAAAACTGCGATCAGGTAACAAACAAAGAGTACATGATGGATTTGAGAGCTAAGTACGAAAAAAATGGGCTTTAAGCTTTTTATTCTCACATGATCGCGCACGATCCACCCACCGAATCCGTCGGCCAATACGGCGGTTCTACGTAACGGTAACTCTGTAGCAGCCGCGGTGGTGGCAGTGGTACATTATAAGGCGGTGGCGCCGTATGCTGATTAAATATCTGCCTCGAAGCCTCCGTATGCAAAGGTGGATGCTGCGGTATTGAGTAATGATAGTTTCCGGCGAGAGCATACGGCAGCTGATAAGAATAAGGATTTGTATAATTACCGGCGGTCTGAGGAAGGTAATATCCCGATTGACCGTAATAACCGCCGCCACCACCGCTTCCATAGGTGGTAACCTCGCCGTCAAAACGGAGATTTGAGATTTTGCCATGATCCCCATACCGTTCAATAACAGCCATCATTAGATTAGGATTAACTCTGCCTTTGAGTTTCATTGAATTATCTTCTCCATAATCAACAGAGTAATGTCCTGTAATTATCATATATTAATTACATAATCACTAGATTTGCCTCTAATTCGAATCATCGCCAATCAAACAGAGAAAGGTAGATGTTACCGTTAAGGCAATGCATCACTTCTGTTACTTTTCGTCGACAAAGCTCACAGTTTCTGTTCACTTGCATCACACAATTCTGCAGATTATTCAAAACATTATTGCAATTCAAAATATTACACAAATATATCGATTGGAAATGGAATCGTTAATCCTTGATAAAACAAAAAAATGGAATCTTTAACGTTTCAGTTACCATGTCGACGGTGTAATCCATTGGAGCTACTCAGTTTTTGTTTTCGTCGGGTCTACACTACAAAAGTTTTATTGGCAAAACAGAGATTCGTTCTTGTTTCATCAAAGACATTATATATTATCTTTCCTAAAAAGTATCCCGAAATTGTGTATTTATGCATCAATAGGAGGGAATATAAAAGATCCAATGTTATCTCTACGATCTTGTAAATATTCCTATAATATATACTAATTAATGTAGGCGGTTGAGTATTTATATAATTTTATAAATATAGACTAGAAATAAATCTTTTTGAAACCCTTTTATGGAAGTGATATCTTCCTTTCATCATATGAAAATCAAGCTTTTATTTAAGACAAGGAAAGGAAACTGAAATTGAAAAATCATAAGAAAGGCCAAACATTGTCTCCTAGCAAGTGGAGTCGTTAGTTAACCAATCTAAACGAGTGATTAACTGAGATTCACTAAGACAATAAAAACAGATACCTTCTCATTAAGCCCAGCTTGAAGCTTAGGTAGAGGGAGAGACAGAACTGTTACCACCGGACAGTTCCGGTAGGTGCCGAAAGTAACTTTGTAACTTCCCATTCTTCACTAGCTGCGTTGCTTCATCAATCTTGCCTTCTCTCACCAAACCCTCAATCACGGGCTTGAACATGTTCGGACGAGACAGTACCTTGTGTTTGATAGCCTCTTGGGATATTTCAACTGCTCTATCGAGATTCCCTTTCTTGCAGATAAGAGGGATTATCAAGCAGTAAGTCACCGTATCAGGTGTCATACCGTTCTTCTTTATCTCCTCGTACCATTTCATAGCCTCCTCAAGGTTGTCATCACTGCGATACCCCTTAACCAAAGCATTGTATGTATGAACATCTGGTGAGATCCCTTCCGTTTTCATAACATCCATCAGCATAATTGCATCAGTAAATTTCTTGTTCCGAATCATACCTCTCACTCTTGAGTTATAACTCCTAATGTTAGGAACAAGATTCTTAGATTTCAGAATATCCCAAATTCTATCCCCTTCTGCAAACAATTCTCTCCTATAAAACTCTTCTAACAGCGTGTTGAAAGTTATGATGTCAGGCTCTATCCCCTTCTTTTCCAGCTCCTCGAAGATCGATAATATATCCTCCAAAGATCCTTTACGGCAAAATGCCTTAATCATGGTATTATAAGTAACCAAATCAGGAGTAATACCTAGCTTCTCTGGTAATTCCCTGAAAACCTTCATGGCTTCATCAAACTTCCTAGCATTGATATAAGCCGATAGGAGCGCATTAAAAGACTTGTTGGTGCGTTCACAGTTTAGCTCAGGCATTTCATCGAACAGCTTGTGCGCATGCTCCGCCATCCCTGAGTACCCATACAAAAGCATCATCCGAATAACGAAATCCTCAGATTTTATATCTTCGAATTTCTTCTGGTACTGAAGAACTTCATCGATCAACGAGAACTTCTGTGCCTCCCTGAGAATGCGTATAAACGCACTGTAGAGCCCATGCACTTGCCGGAAACTCTCCGTCTCGCAGGATTTCTTGAACTTCTCCACTCTCTTCATCAGGTTCTTTTCTCTGACGTCAGTCAAGGACTTCTCGCCTTCTCCTCCATCGGAGGAGGCAGGAGAAGCGGAGGTCGCCTTCGCATTACTGACGATTTTTTTGGATTTAATTAGTTTTCTAGCTTTTGTAGGTTTGATGGGAGATTCACTAAAGATTCCATGGAGGCGACTATACAGTGAGGAACTCGCCTTGCTCATAGCTTCCCGGAGATAGATTTAGGGTTTAGTAAGGGTTTAGGGTTTTGGACTTCAAAGTTCAAAGAGTGGCTCACTGGCTCCAGCTAAGTGTCTTATGCAAAAAGCAAAAAAATGTTCGAAAGGCGTCTTGTCCTAACAAAATAGAAGAGCGTGCCGTTATGCTACGCTTATTACGCAGCGTTTTATGTTCGAATACGTGGACTACATGCCGTTTCTCAAAATACCAACAAAAGAATTCTTTCAAGATTAATTAGAGAAAGCCAGAAAACCACTACAAACAAAACACAAAGAGAGTTGATAAAAGAGACAAAGGAAAATAGGAATTAAGCCTGCCAATGAAACCACTCCTTACTCCTCCTCGGAAGACAAACGCAGCTTGAACTTCAAGTAATCATTAGTCCTTGCTAGATCAACAATCTCTTCAGCTTCTTGTCGCTTAGACGCCTTCACCATTTCATCAACAACTTCCTGTAAAATGTCCTGATCAACAAGATGACGCTTGCTGAATATCTCCTTGCAGACCTCAAAAGCAGACCCTAAATCACCTGCCTTACACAATCCTGGAAGCAGTAACGCAAAAGTAGTTTTCATTGCACGACAACCTTTCTTCTCAATTTCTTCGTACCATGTTTTGGCTTCATCCACTTTTCCTTCACTAATACACCCTCTAATCATAGCATTGTAGGTGAACACATCGGGTTCTACCCCATTACCCTTCAGTTCTTCAAAGAGATTAACCAACTCGGTATATTTCTTCTCCAAAGCTAATCCCAACAACCGGGAATTGTAACTCCTGAAATCTCTAGTCACGTTCGCCTCCATCATTCTACCCCATATCTCCTCTCCTTTGTTGAACTGCCCTTTTGAATAGGCGTCATGTAAAAGTATGTTGTAGGTGATATTATCAGGTTTCAGACCCTTGTTCTTAATCTCATCAATCAATGCAACAGCTTCTGTTAATGAACCCTTCCCACACAATCCCTTTATCAAAGTATTGTAAGACGCAGTATCTGGTTTGATTGAGAGCTTACCTGGTAACTCCCTGAAGATTTCGTCAAGTAAATGGAACTTCTTAGAGCTCACACAAGCATTTAACAACGCATTGAAAGACAAAACTGTTCTTTTGCAGTTTCTCTCAGGCATTTCGTCGAACACCTTCTGAGCATTCTCAAACATGTCGGCTCGTCCGTAGAGATTAATGATCCTTGCCACGAATCCTTCCTTTGACATGTCTGGGTATTTCTTTTGCTCCTCCAGGATCTCCTCGATCCACTGAAACTTCTTGGCTGCAGCGAGACGGCGAACTGTTCTCTGATAGACGCCTATATTTTTGCGGAAACCCTCTGATTCGCATGCCTTCTTGAACTTCTCCATGATGAATTTGGGATCTCGCTCATTGTTTACGAGGTTGACGAGGGACTCTCTGGGTGGCGAGGTTGCGGCTGCTGCAGCAGTAATGGCGGAGAAAAAGCGGCGGTTCGTGGTGGTGCTGAAGGTGCCACGGAGAACGCGAGCGAGAGACGACATCGTTTCGTGTTGTCAGGTTTTTTTCTTTTAGGTCGTGTGTTTCAAAACCTTCAAGGGTTTGCGTCAGGAGCAGGGGTTTAATACTTGAAACTCAAAAGGAAATGAGCCGCAAAATACGATTCACATTAGAGATGCCATCAGCAATTGTTTTGATAATAAAAATGAACTTGAAATGTAATTTTCTTTCAAGTAAAGGTTATAATATATATTGATTACATATAGTTATCATATTTTAATTGTTTGATTTTGTTACTAAAATGAATCCAGTGGGAAAAGCATTTTTGGGTTGCGCTAAAATGCGTAGAAAGTGTCATGACTCATATGAGACTACTAGGCATGCTTTTGTGTGGGAGGGAAACTTACCTCGGCACGAATCTTGGAAGGAATATAAACCTCTGATAAAAAAGACAGCGAGTGAACTGAGAGTGCTTCGATCTCAAACTTCACTCCTCTTTTCAGCATCATTTCAAGCTCCAATCTTAGCCAACACGACCAAAATGTTTTAAACAAGATTAGATTTTCTTCTTTTGGATGAATGTGAATGCAAATGACATGAGAGCTAGGAGGAGATCTATATGTTGATACCTCCATTGCGGCATTTCACGATTCAGGTAGCATCTAAGTAACATTACTTCAGTTCTTTTCTTATCTGTGAGTGAAACTCTCCACTTGTTAAAAACAAGGTAATCTAATTAAAGATAATAACATGAGGTGTGTCTAGTGATATTACCTTCTTCTGTTAAGGGCAAGAGACACTGTTGCGGAATATCATATACCTCAGAGTCTGACGGAAAAGCTCCCAGCCATTTTAAACCGGGTGCTCGCAGTGATTCTATATCATACGCCATTTGCTTACAGAAAGACAAAAAAGTGAAACCAGGTAAACGGATCGCTCTCAACAAGACAATGCCTGCGAGTGGTGAAATTTTTTCGAATTCGATTCTTTATAGGGTAGCAAAATCTAACCATGGAGCCAAAACGGTATGTGGCCAGGATCTCAAACCCATATGGATCACAGTCAACTAGACAATGCACAGGCAGATGCAACTTCTCCATGAGGAGTCGCAAGAACCTAGGAAGAATCCATTTTATCAACTCTTAAGGTTGTCAATGAAGGAAAATGTCTGATACAATAACTTTCTAAGAACCTGGAATGAAATTTTGTACCTTCTTGTTGGAACATCGGGATAGCCTCTTCCCTGCCAGGAACAGAACCTTTGATGTGAAATGGGAAATGGAAGGAAAGGAAAACTAGTCAACACTGAAATAGTAAGAAAGAGTCAACTCCAGTGCTTACTGTGATCACAATGCAGCGGTTCGTCTTGCAAAACATGTCATTTGCTAAACGCTGGAATACTGTAAATGATCGATGGAATGATTGAGCAGATGGTAGTCATAGAGAAAGAAAACCATATCTTGGTCACTATATAGATAGAGAAGGTTTACCTGTTTCTTTCTCCACAACTAGTATGTATTCGGCTAAGCTTACAATATCTGCAAGCAGGAGGATACATCCAGTTATCATTCCTAACACAATATTGCTAGATCAAATTAGATAAGGATATTCTTGCCCTATTGAGCATGAGGTCGAGTTTAGAAAGATTGTTTTTATCAGTTACTCAGAAAAATGAGGCTATCTATGTGACTTTTACCACCAACAGCAGACCAACTTCAAACGCAAAACATCAGCATGCCAAAAAGGAGAAGAGGATTATTCTTCATCTGAATACCTTTAACTTCCTCTACAAGAACGGGGATGGGAAATGCCTGCGAAGAAAGTCATTTGCAGAATTATACATCATGATGCGAGCATACCACGTAGTTCTTATTTACGAATCTTACAGTATTCAGGCTGTTTAAACAATCAAACTTCTTTCCAGCTTCACTAAATTTTAACCAGCCCATCACCAACCTACAACACAAAAGAATGATGAGGTACAACCCACAATAAGGGCATGCCTCATCAGAGAAGCACTGTTACTTTTACCTACCCATTTCCAACAGATACCTGCAAAACGTGACATGAATAACAGAGTGATCACATCGTGGCACACAATTGGGGATTATAGTTCTTAACAAAAAGAAAATTGAAAGTGAGGGTACATTCAACTACTAACCACATTCAAGTTGTAACGACTACACTGAAAAATGATGCATAAATCACTGATTGCACGGTCTACAACTGATTGTGCTGCACAGAAAATACAAACAACGTTACTGGAAGACCAAGAACACAATAAGAGTGATGCAAAATCATAACTTAGCATACCAGATTTCCCTCAAATTGTGGAGGAAAATTATCAAGAACAACTAACCAGACATTTCAACAATAATCACTAATGTCTTTCTGACATACCTGTGAATGCTGATGGGTGCATGTAGTAGATATCTCGTTTTGATGCATGTCTATTTTCTTGCAGAAGTTGTTGGACTATCAACAATACCCTTAGCAGCATATCTAAAAGTAAAACACCACATGAAATTGCATATTATCATACTATTTTCTGAGAACAAAATATTACACCGCTTGAATGCTGGATTTTTTAACTCTGACTCACCGATTCTGTGAGTTTGGGATTCCCTTTTTAGGGTGAGAAGTTCCTGACCCTTTGGTGTATCAGAGCTGCAAAGGCTATAGACAGCAGGAGCGAATGGTAGGCATATGAGCAAATTAAGACTCCAATCACAATTCGGACTCAAAATTTTCAATACTCGTTCCTTAAATACTTGAGAAGATTCCCGAACCAAGACCAAGCACGTTTGCTTTTTAACCTAAGAATTGCGATCTTCCCGCGATCGGAAAATTTAAGATAGAAATCAAAGGGAGACCAACCAAATAGCTTTGGAATTCATGCAATAGTTTCTAAATCGATTGATGGCGATTTTTGGAGATCTTCCCTCAGCCAGATCTTTGACGAACGATCGAGTGAAATCTGCCGAAATAAGAACGATGGTAAAGAAGAACAGAGAGGTAGCGAAATCATCGACTAGAGATTCCAAACTATAGGAGATTGCTCACACATTTCCAAGTTTTGACAAATAAAAAATTTATGCTACCTTTGATCCTTTGAAGCAAATCAACAGTTTCTGAATCTGTAAATTTTCCCTCCATTTCCTTGGTGTAAATTTTCAAACCAAAACTGCTGCGATTGGCACATAACAAGAGAGGAAGAGAGGGGACGAGGCTAAGAAAAGCGTCTCGTTTTAAATTCCGTGAAACTGTCGTCACTTGTTGCCTTGCCAGCAGTCAATCATTAACTGACGTGCCGTTTTCAGTGCCTGTGGACAAACTACGCAACGTTTTCATGACTGCGGTAGAGTCATTAATTATAGTATTTAATTATGAATTATAGCCGTTGATAAGAATCAGATTATAATTATATTTTGATAGGATAACTTATTCACGAGTTATAGGGTGGAGCACGTGAGAAACTTAGCAAAAGATGTACGAACTTTATTCCTTTCTAATTATTTAATCTTATATACTGACTAATTTGATACTCTTATATTAAAAAATAAAATAAAATAAACTTACCATTTCCACTGTTTGTGAATAATTACATATGGCCTGGTATAAATCTTTTATGTGGTGGAGATTAATTGAGTAAAGTATGGTCGGTCACGTGAGAAAATATGTACCATTTAATGCTTTACTACTATTTTATCTTATCTTCTCCATCATAATTATAACTTCACAGTCAACAAATTACTAATTTCGTATCATTATTTTTATTATTTGGTTTAACAAAAAAACCAAAATGTATCAAATTGAAGAGGTAATTACAAGCAAATAGATGGTAAATTATTTTTCTAATGACAAATGAGAATAGCTATCACGTCGGTGCTTAATTTTATTCTGAATTTTGTATTACTAAAAAAAAGATTGGCACGGGTTTTAAGGTCGGTCGACACATACAAAAAAATTGAACTAAACATATTTGATTTTGAAAACTAAATCAAGCTAGTTGTTAAATAAGTGGAGAATGGAGATAATCTCGCGCCTAAAGGAGGAACATAAAAAATAATTACATAGCGTAAAGCAAGATTAATTTTTTATTATTCGTAAACTATTACATTTTGTAAATAATATTATGAAAAAAACAAAAGAAATTTAGAGATTTATCATAAGTGATAAGTAGAACTAGTCGAGCTTAGTGAAGCTGTCGAAGAGAGTCTCTTCATGTTGTCCCCCAACGACGTAATCAAGAATCCCTTCAGCTGCTAATTTCAAGCCTGAACCGTCGCCGGAGGTTGTGGATGACGCCGGAAGGTCGGAGGTTTTGGCGAAGAAATAAACGGCGGCGAGAAAGAGAGCGGTGGAGAGAAAAAGAGGCCAGAAGTAAGAGAATAAAGAGAAGAAACCTGGAGAATAAGTAACGAGAGCTACGGTGAAAAGAGAGAAAACGAAGGTGAAGATGATTTGGTATCTGAACTTCAAAAGCTTCTCTCGAAACTCCATCTCCGATCAAGATCTGTTGAAAGAGAGAGAGAAAGAGATAATGAGAGAAAGAGAGAGAGAGAGACAGAAGATATCTCTTCTTTGAGCGCGTCTGTAATCTGTAAACGTTAAGAAATAAGAAAGATTCTCTCTTTGCTCACAAACAAAACGTCAAAAATCTCAATGTTTAAATATTAATTATAATTTTATATTTTTTTGAAAATAATATTGGGATTGAATTTAATGGTAAAACTGTAGGAATAGTGAAATAATAATGTTGTAAATAGTAAGTAGTACAAATATAAAAGAATGATGAGTGAGATATTTCAATTCAGTATTGTTTTTGTCCATTTTCTAATGATTGATAATATCATACAAATGCTATGAACAATTTCTGGCCAAATTAGGCCCAAAACAACATCACTAGCCTGTTAAAAGAAGCTCTTCCTCATACTTAGCTTTTGACGTCGTCACAATGATCGAATCAAACGGGCTGCAAAAGCTCCATCTAAGGAGTGTTTGACTGGGTTGGATAAAAAGAAGCCTTGTGACGTTGCAAAACTTGCAGGTACGAATCTATCTACTGGATCTATGCAGAATTCCTGTGATGAAACCAAACACATCACTTTTTAGCTTCTTTTAACTGTCTTTTATTTGAGGAGAGAAAGAAGAGATTCTTACAGGATGTTTTAGGAGAAACGCTTCTACTCGTCCTTGATTTTCTTCAGGGTCTATGGAGCAAGTACTGTATATCAACACCCCTCCACCCTTCACCAATCTATTCAAATTCAGAAAAGTTTCAATTCAGAATATGAAGAAGATGACTGATCTAAGAGCTTATATAAATACTGCCATACTTGGAGGCAGAATCAAGAAGCTCATCCTGCAGTTTTGTGAGTTCTTCCATGTCTTCAAGCTTACGGTTCCATCGCAAATCCGCTCTCTAAAGAAACGCAGAAGCGGGTTAAATAGAATAGAAGAAGTAATAGAAGTAGCCCAAAATGTTAAAGTTAACCTTGGAGAGGACGCCGAGTCCAGAACATGGAGCATCTAGCAATACTTTATCATATTGTACATCATTGCTTTCCTAAAATAAACATGTTAGTAGATTATAACACTTGGAAACTTCACTTTCTTAAACTGTGTAACATTACAGCAAAGACACGAAGATCAGAATGGATTGTTGTGATAAGTCCATCAACTTGGTGAGATTTTGCTGTCTCCCCAAGGATTCTTAACCTTCCTTTATTCACATCCATAGCGTATATCATGCCTGTAACCAATGCATGCGAGTTTCTCAGTTTGATGAGGATGGACTCAGTAAAGCAGGAATTGCAGTATTGGTAAGTAAAGGGAGATATAAGGAAATTGAGTGTGTGTAGTGTTAGTGTGTTACCTTGGCCTTTTAAGCAAGATGCCATGTAAAGGGTTTTCCCTCCAGGAGCAGCACATGCGTCTAGTATCCGCTCACCCGGCTGCGGTTGAACAACCGAGACAACTAGTCCTGCAGTACCATCGTCATAAACCCAATTAACACCAATTATTCAGGAAGAGGAGACAACATTTTGCCTCAGAAGTTGTCCAAATAAGTATGAAACCAAAACTGACCTGCACTTTCGTCCTGAACAGAACAGATACCTTCTTTGAGTAAGCCAGCTTGGACAACCATCTGGCAAAAGAAAAGGTCAATAAAGCAAGTTATGAAGTCGGAAGCTATTAACAAAGAGAACTAAATATAAACACCTGTAAGCCTGTTTTGATGCGGACAAACTCCTCCAAATGTAAGGACAGCTCATGTGGAACCTGCAGTAAAGGAAAAACTAAGTATACAATCATGACTATTACACTTCTGAGAAGAACAGAGTGTGAAAAAGATCAATCATCTGAACGTTCGAAAAACATCAAACGAAAGAAACACCTGCAAATTGTTTAGACGCGTCACAAGGTCTGATCGTGTAATGCCTTTCCCAGTATTAGCCCTGATATCATCACAAAAGAATTAACTGTCTGACAGTTTATAACTTTTCTATTCTTTTCTGTGGAAGCAAAATGAAACCTTAAGCTAAAACCAGGATCATTGTTGTTCCATATCATCAGTTTTGTGGCTTCATCCAACCCAAGATACTTTACCCATCGCCTAACCATCCACTGCAAAAATGTAAGGAAAATATAGATGGATATGTTCACATCTAAAGACCAAGTAATGTAGAGGCCTCACAAGTTCAAAATTTCAAACATCACAATCTAACTTTATATTAAAAAAACTTAAGAAAATATGAGTCTATAGCTACAACAACTTACAACAGGATGTGAATGAAGTGTGGCAAGTGCTCGTGCTTGTGCACGATCATCCCCTTCCACTTTCGGTAATGGAAGTGCGTCTTTTTCCTGTAGATCCCTACGTCAGAATTCATATAAGCTGACATTTGTTTAATATAACTTCCATTGACGAGAAAACTCAAAAAAAAGAGAGGGTAAGAAATAGAAACCTTAAGAGAAACTAGCTTACGAAGAACCCCATTGACAAGATCTCCAGCACCAGGTCTGAGAGCAACCTTTGCAAGCCTTACGTTCTGCAGTTCAGATAAGTAAATAGCAAAAAGATTACAAAAAAAAAAACCTACCAGATGGAAACCTTGACATCACACAGATGAAGTTTGGACTGTACCTCATCAACAACAGCATATGGCGGCATCTCAAGCTTAATGATCTCATAGAAACCAATGCGGAGAATCTGAAACAGAGATCAATGATAAAGATTTGTGAGACGAGGTTAAGCTTGGCGAGTAACAAACATTATTCTAAAGGGAATTGATACCTGCAGTAGAAGAGGTTCCATGTTTCGAAATGTCCTTTCATTATGGCAAAGGGAACCAATCAAATGATCAAGATATCTCCTCCACCTTATTGTTCCTCCAACAACATCTGTAACCTAATTGGTTAACAGATAATAAATTTTAGGAATCAAAGCAGCTCTCCAAATTACAAGAAGTAGAAGTTATCTTCATGTAAACACTAACCAGTCTAAGATCCCGGTCATCCAAATCCCGAGTTCGAAAACCAATTGTTCTTTCAACATAACTCATCTCATTACTGCCAGATCCTTTTCCTTTCTCATTCAATAGATCAGCAAACGCACCACCGAACTCAATTCTCATCAATCTCACTGCAGAAACTGCAAAAATGAAAGAACTTTGATAATATTAGTTATCCATAGACTCTAAACTACCAACTAATCTCTAAACAATACCACTCTTTTGCATACTGGAGCGCAAAATCTGTAACTAAAGCAACGGATTACTTTACCAGCTCTATGTGGAGAAACCTCCAAATTGAGATTCTGGGTTTTACGTGGCGGGACTATGGGACCTGCATATCAATCAATTTCTGAGTAAAGCACAGAAATTGAAGATGTAACAAGCCAAACAGCGTGGATAATGCCGTTAAAATTTTTCGTAAAATACAAAATTACCTCTTTTCTCGGTAGAAAATGGTTTGCGAGTCTTGTGGGTTCGCTTCAAGGAGTCTGGAGAAGCGCTGTGCGTTTCAGCAGAGAGATAAACCCGAAAGGAAAGCAATTGCGCCATGGATGCGCTAACTTGTACTACTGGAAGTGGAAGCAGCCAAACTTGGGATTGTTAACTTTATCATACTCTCAGACCGGAAACTCTTGTTCATAAAGAAGGTTTGAATTAACGACTTTGAAATTGAAGGAGCTTTGCTTTTGATCGCGGTTAAAAGTAATCATCATCAATACTATAGTCGGTCAAATTATAAACAAAATGTAATTATGTCTTTTTACCAAGTTATAAATATTCATTCTTTCTTTTCCCAAGAGTTATAAAATATTCATTCAGTTTTGCATAATCTATGTTCTTATCAATATTTCAACGTTTTCGATGTGTATTTAATTATTGATAAGTAACTTGATTTGACTATTCAGGCTATATATGTAGGTTATATAGGTATAAGTATTCATCATTAATTTTTAATCGATTGATTTGACTATTTAGTGTGTAGATAAGTTTTCTGTAAAGGTAATCTGTCAGCAAAAAACATCATTTTTCACAAAACCAATAAAACTGTAGACGTTATCCTCTTATACCTATTAATTAAAAAATAAAAAATGGTGAAAGTATTAAATATGTTTTTTTTTTTTATCTCTGCTAATATGTTTTCTTCTTCAAACGGCTCTATTTTATTTGTTAAAGATCAACGGCTATATTTTAGTAACTCTCGTCTATAAATACAAGCTAGAGTGGAAATGAAACTCAGTTTCACATAATGTCTTCGTCTCTAGCAAAAAGTTTCTCTCTTTAAAAGTATTACTTCTTTCTTTCTTCTGAAACTTCTATGTTTTTCAAAAAGGCTTCTTCTTCTCATGATGATGATGATGATATTAGTGAGTTTAGAAAATGAGTCATTTATTTCTTCTCCTGTTTTTTTTTTATTTGTAACGGCTTCTCCTGTTTTCCTTTCCTATACTCAGATTATGTTTTTATATTATGTAAGTTTACTGTTATATAAATATCTGTTTTCCTGTCCTCTGCTCAGATTAATGTTTTTGTCTTTTGTTTAATGTTTAGGAGAGAAACAATGATTGAAGTATGTCTTTTGTTTTATGATTAAAGTCCACTTACATTATTTTAGGAGAGCATGTGGTTTTTTAGGAGAATTGTTCAGATGATGATTTTTTCAGCTTCTTTTTTTTAACCGGGATGATTTTGTAAGTTTTCGTGGTGTTTTTTGATATTTTTAGTATGACATCTATTTATACCATTGACTCTAAATTTGAGAGTATGTGTGTTTCAGTTTTATTTTTATTAAAATCATCATCTCTTTATTGTGTTGTATTCCAACTCTTTGTTGTTTGTATTTACATCATCAATTGACACTAAATAGTTTTGCCATCTCTTTCTTTGTTCGTATGTTTAGGGTTTAGGGTTTAGGGTTTAGGGTTTAGGGTTTAGGGTTTAGGGTTTAGGGTTTAGGGTTTAGGGTTTAGGGTTTAGGGTTTAGGGTTTAGGGT
>KE153480.1:4045-20097 GCA_000411095.1 Aethionema arabicum
TTTTTGGAATTTACTTCTATTAATAGCTTTAAAATTTAAAATTGACTATAATATCTAAAAAATTAAATTTACACAATAATTATTAAAGTACTATATGATATCATTTACTTCTAACAAAAAGAGCTATTGATAAAGACATAACTATTGCTTCAAAGTTAAGAAATATATAAACAAACATTTTATTGAGGAAAAAAAACCAAGAAGAATGGAAAAACAACAAGAAGAAAGCGATGGAGAAAATCAAAGATTTGCTTAGCAAAAAAGAAAGAAGTCTTAATTCAAACATTGCTTTTTTTTGGGCAAAATTCAAACATTTTTTGTAAAGATGTTTATAACACTAGATCCAAATGTACTTTTGTACCAATTGAGATAGTTGCAAAACTATTATGTGTAAAGTTGTTTTAGGTAATGAAATGATCTAATTTTTAAATTAGATGTTAGGATATATATATATATATATATATACACTTTTTAAATGATTTTTAATGTCGAAATAGACTTCATCAAAATGTTTTAAGTACAATTGAATTATTTTATCATTAAGAACATTACAAATTATGGTATTTTCCTCCAATAATTTAATTCAAATATTATATAAAAATGTGAATATTAAAAAACCTATATAAAATCTGTCATTCTAAAAATGAGATTTCAATCTCCTAATTTTTTCCTATATCTTTAATATAATCTAATAATTATCTAGCAAAAAATGAAGATGCCATGTAAATTACTTCATATTGGAGTTTATCAATTTTTAAGAACTATAATTTGTAAAATTATTTTTAAAGTCTAATATATGAAATTTTACATAAAAGTTTAATTAACTTTTGATAAACATAAAAAAATATTTATTTTCACAAATATGGAGAAAAAAATAAAAAAACAATTACCCCGCGCGTAGCGTGGGGGTAAATTTCTAGTTATTTTAAAGACTCATGATTTCTTAGTGGCATTGAATGCTCGATCAAAGCAATTATTTTAATGTTCAACTAAATAATTCATTCATTAACTTGTTGATTTTGAGATAACGATCAAATTTTATGTTTTTAATAATTTAATATATTTTCTTAAATGTGATTTATATGAAATTATTGTGTGAATAATAATGTAAACATGATCAAAATAAGATCGATGAAACGTTTTTGTTCGTGCATATAAAAAAAGTATTGTACTAAAATTTAGAATACTAATAATTAATTAATCCAAAAAGAATACGAGTTTATCTTAAGATTTTCTAAAAAAAACTACATGTATTTTGTACTCTTAATATTTTTACAAATAATATAAAAAGTTATATTATTTGACAATTTTAACTTTATTTAAATTTATTTTGTATAATTTTAACCTGAGACCTAGGGATAATTTGGTCCTTTTGAATTTTAATTTTTTTTCTAAACTATATTTCATATAATTTTAAAATATGACATATATTTAAGTGAGTGCAATATTTTTCAACATCAAGGACTCTAATTGTTAAATGAAACAATATATTCAATAAACATTTTCTTGAGAATTCAATTCCTCTAGATTCCTCTAACTCATTGTCGAAAGAAACAATGGTAAAGTTGTTTTTTCAAATGAATTAATCTGAAAGAAGTCTCAAATTTATGAACATTTTTATAGTTTCATATTATTTAACAACACTTTCTTCTTTTTAACTAAACTTAAATTGGACATGTTCAAAAGTATGACGCATGCGATAAAAATAACACGATTAATATGATAATATTTGATTTATAAAGTATTGTTGGAGACCACTTTTTAATGACGCCGATCCGAAACAAAATCTGCTACTGTAATTTTTGAAGATATAATATCAACTAAAAAAAACCCAAAAAATCGTGCGTCAAATTGTGTATAAAAGATGAATTAAACAACACCATTAACTCTTCTTAATAGTGTTTTAGAAAAAAGGAAATAACATTTGTTTATTGTTATTACTTATTACCATTTTAAAAATCTATTGGGAAAAACTAAATTTGGATGGTACTAGAAGAGCTATTTAAATTCAATATATTAAAGTTAAAAGATTTAAAGATATCTTAGCCCAATTCTAAACCCATTTATTTTCATAAGGGCCGATTTCAAGCCCAAAGACCATATGTCATCTCCTTCCTCTCGCACCCGTCGTCTCTTCACGTACGACCTCGCTGTTTCTTCCCCCTCCCTCCCCTTGCCGTCCGGAGACGCCGCTGCTCTGTCAACACTCGCCGGAAACTTCTTACTCCGGCCGTCACCCTTCTGAAACTCGTCAGCCACTCTTTTTTCTCGACTCGCGTCCCTTATCTCACTCCCGAAGGTTCTTTTCGTGACCACGCTTCACGGTCTTACCTCTGGGCCGTACTCCTGCTCAGCCGTGCTCTACCGTCAGCTATTTCACCGTACTCCTCCAGCTCCGACTCGATTTCCACTGTACCCGAGCTAGCTTTTTTATTGAGGTAAATTTCCGTCTTCAACTTCGTAAATGTCTTTAGTATCCTGTCGATTACTTGGTTTTCTATTGATCGGGTTTTATTGTGTTCATCTTGCGGTGAATTTTGTTTTCTTGTACCCAACCTGTATCCTGTGATCTGTGTGATGAAATTGATATTGTCTATGATTCCGGGATATCAACTTGGTTTGGGCATGGATGAGGTCAAAATAGATCTATTGCAAATTCTGTCTCGAATTCGTCGCACTTAGAATTGATATCGACATGGAAGATCTATCTCTAGTGAATTCTGTTGTTGGTCTTGTGAATTTTAGTGGCATATTGGAAATCATATCATTTGCATAGAAACGATATCATCACTCAATGGCCCGCTTGAGTGTTGTGGAACAACAATGTTGTCGCTGGGGTTTACTCTCTTACAGAATCTACGCTCCCAAACTTGTATCTTGTTCCATGGATTCATCATCTTCTGCAATCGCTCGCAAGGTTGTAAGTCTGTGAATTATCAGTGTATCGTCACTTACGCTTTACCTGGTGCAAAGTTTAGCACAAATTAATGGTTTCATGCTCTGAATTTGATGTATATACCTTGTGCAGTTGATTAAGGACTGCAAGCTCTCTGGAGTTTTCACTAGAAAAATGAAAATCGTAGATTATGCTCCATTAGTTCAAAGCTTAAGTCAAAGAAAATTGCCTGATGTAGCTCATGAGATTTTTCTTCAAATGAAATCACACAATTTACTCCCAAATTATCGAACGCTTTCTGCTCTTATGCTATGTTTTGCTGAGAATGGATATGTTCTTCAAGCACGTACTATTTGGGAGGAGATTTTAAACAGCTCTTTTGTCCCCGATCTCGTTGTTATCTCAAAATTGATTTCTGCTTATGAGCAGATGGGTTGCTTTGATGAAGTTGCTAAAATTACAAAGGATTTAGGTTCAAGGCATCCCAAGTTGCTTCCTTTCGTGTACTCACTTGCTATATATTGTTTTGGAAGAATGGGTCAGTTGCAGTTGATGGAAGAAACCGTAGAACAACTGGATTCAAAGGAAATATCTTTAGACTCTGGCACGGCTAATGCAATTCTTAGATACTATAGTGTTCTTGGTACCTTGGAAGAAATGGAGCAAGCTTATGGCAGACTTAAGAAGTCTGGAATTGTGATAGAAGAAGAGGAAATAAGAGCTGTGGTGTTCGCATACTTAAAGAAAAGGAAATTTTATCGGTTACGCGAATTCTTGTCAGACGTTGGCCTCAGTAGGACAGATTTGGGAAATATCTTATGGAACTCTGTATTGTTGTCATATGCAGCTGACTTTAAGATGAAAAGTTTGCAGAGAGAATTCATTGGAATGCTTGACGCCGGTTTCTCACCTGATCTTACTACCTTTAACGTTCGTGCTCTTGCTTTCTCTAGAATGGCTCTTTTTTGGGATCTACATCTCACTCTCGAACATATGAGACGTCTGAACATTGTTCCAGATCTTGTGACTTTTGGATGTGTGGTTGATGCGTACATGGATAAGAGACTAGCAAGAAATTTGGAGTTTGTTTACAACCGAATGAATATCGACGATTATCCTGTGGTTCTAACTGATCCACTTGCTTTTGAAGTATTGGGGAAAGGTGATTTCCATCTTAGCTCAGAAGCTGTTTTGGAGTTCAGTCCACGGAAAAAATGGACGTATAGAAAGCTAATTGGAGTTTATCTTAAGAAAAAATTGCGAAGAGACCAGATTTTCTGGAATTATTAAGCAGCCTGCCATCTCTGGTTTTAAAATGAGGATGCTAAAACTCATCCAGTTCTTGAAACACATGAGGTTAGAGAGTCACCTTGCTTGCAAATTTACATATATATATATATATATATATATAATATATATATAATATATATATAATATATATATATATAGATGCATGATATGGCCATCGTTTTATTTTTAGATTGGTAAGTCTTTAGACGTTTCTTAATGAAGTTGAATTCTCTCATTTTATGATATCCTTCCTTGTTGTTTGAATCATTGTAGTTTGCTAACTACTAATAGCACCTTTTCATTTTGTGGTCTGGAGTTTGTTTAGCATTTCGCTAAAGTAGACACATTGATAACAACTTTGTCTTCAGCAAGATATGCTCACCTCAAAAGTGTATTTCTCTTTTTTTTTCATGTTGATTGGAAGGTCTATACAAGAAGAAACAAGAGGGTGGAATCTCAGGGAGCAGCGAAAGAAACAAGAGGGTGGAATTACACTGATGACTACCTTAAGGATAAAGAGGCCAAACTTTTCATTGTTGAAACGGGAGCAGAGGAAGGTAGCGTATTGGAAGACGAGAAAATGATTGGAGTCGAAAAGAATAAGGTGCAGATTTCTGTCAAGAAAGAGCAGGAAATTGGCATGAAATAGGGAATGGTTAGGGAATAAGGTGATAATATGATGAGATGTAGGATATTTGCAAGGATTTGTTCCAAAAT
The DNA here is from genome assembly GCA_000411095.1 of Aethionema arabicum. NCBI lineage: Eukaryota > Viridiplantae > Streptophyta > Magnoliopsida > Brassicales > Brassicaceae > Aethionema > Aethionema arabicum. Next base: position 8,949 of record KE153480.1, read on the forward strand.
TCAATGTGCATAATCAAATCATGGTGTAACAAACATGTGTTTCAAACCCCAATTGAATGATCAACAAAAGACAAAGAAAAGTTAAACAATTTTCTTAAACAAAAGTAAAAACCAGAACCGAATAATTGAACCGAGCCTGAACTGAAAAAAAAGTTTTGGAATCAAACCGAAACCAACGTAAAGTATGTATCGAATCTTAAATTCGAGATCCATGGATATCAGGCAGTAATCGGAATCGAACCGATATCTTTTGGGTATCCGAAAGTAACTATACTTTTTCTTTTTTTTAAGTACTTTTTTTTGTGTATTTTTCGGTTTTTCAAGTAATTTTTAAGTTTTTTGGATATTTTTCAAATCTTTTTATCAAATATCTGAAAAGAAATTAGAATTAAACCGAAATCTTCAAAAAACCGAACAGATCCAATCATAGAACCAAATAATCAAAAATATTAAACCGAAATCGAATGGGTACATGAATAACCAGCCCTCTTACGACCGTAGGAATGCTTATGATTGTGCTTACGATTCAACATCAATATAGTTTCTGGTTTGACATGAGAATAGGTAGGGATGTCTATTCGGGCTAAAGCATGTGGGTTAGCCCGAACTGACCCTGAAAATACGCAGGCTCGGGATTTGATATATAAATCTAAAAAAAAAGGGTCGGGCCGGGATCAAATATTCACGGGCTTTTCGAGCTTCAGGCTGGGTCGGGCTGGACTAGTCTGTGGGCTAGTATTAAAATATTTATTTATATAAGAATTTTCATGACTAATGTAATATTACAATTCACATCTACTTAATAATTTTAAAACTATTGATTATAAATTTGTACTACCATTTATACATGTTTAGTAAATTATAATATTAATATAATTTTATGTTTAAATCATCAAAATAATATATATTTAGAAATCGTTGAACTTTTATAATTCTCACTATGCAAACTAGATTTATATATTTTGATTTTATTTTGTTTATATTGATTTATTTGATTTTATATTGTTTTTATTATAACTAAAAAAACCCGAAAAAGTTTGAAAAGTTTGAATCTTGAAATATAAGCCCGAAAAAAAAATAGGTTAAACCAGACTCAAGTTCAAATATGTACGGGTTTCACGGACTTCGGACCAGATTAACCCGATTGACATAAAAGACAGGTGTGCCGTATTGAAAAAAGTGTTTACTGTTTAGATTGTCTCTAAATTTAAATGGACAAATAATATGCCACATCAGCACGTCAACAAACGGTCTATATTCATCCACGTGGCTCTCTTTTGCTTCGTCACGCATTAATTAATAGTGTTGTATTCTTTCACTTTCGTTCCGAGAACAGTGTCTGTCTATTAACCGTGATCACAATCGGAGTCTCGGAGTGAATATGCCAAAGGTTTCCCAGATCTCCTCTGCTCTACGTCTAAGGTTTTCTTCTACCAGAAGACTCTCTAATGGCTACCACTCTCTTATTCGTTCCTACTGCACAACCTCTGATTCTCCCACAAATTCAGGTATTCGTGATTTTCTTCTTCGAATTTGGAATTAAGACGAGTAGATAGTAATTTCCTTACTTATCAGGTCCATTGACGAGCTATATGAAGTTGGTGGAGCAAGGGAGGCTCCAAAAAGATCCATACCAAGAGAAAGTCGTTTCTGCATTTCAAAATTTGTTCGGAAGACTAGAGCATTTCGAAAAGGAAATGGAACATTATCATGTAAAATAATCTCGGATTCTCATGGCGATATGTGGAACGAATCTATTTTTTGGTTCTATTGTTTGGATTTTTAGAGGTAAATTAGGTTTGCATTGCAGGTGAAATTAGCTGAGTGGGAGAAGAGGAGAGAAGAAGAACGGCGGAAATTAATGGTTGAAGAAGCTGAAAAGAAGCAAGATGATGGTATGTGGGCATCTATGAATAAACAAGGGCAAATGCTTTTGGGAAGATGGGTATTAGGGTGAGATTTAAGCAAAAGCTTGTTTAGGTATCAATGGTATCTTATCTTTTTAGTTAAATTGCTCAAAATGGTTTTGAATTTTTGGGGTTTTCTAGGAGAAGACAGATGAATGTAGAACCTGGAGTTGGTAAATGGGTATCATACCTTAATCGAGAGAGAAAATTAGACTCGCTTGTTGGATCTCGTCCTCCAACACCTCCAGCTCCTAAAGGGTTATATATCTATGGAAATGTAGGATGTGGTATGTTCATATTCTTCTTCTCTTCTTATTTGGAAGTGTTACTTTTTTCTAAGTGTATTGCTTTTCATGTAGGTAAGACTATGCTGATGGACATGTTTTATGGTGCCACTGATGGGATCATTAGACATCGACAGAGGTTTCACTTTCATGAGGTGAGTATAGGTTATTTTTTTTCTCACTTAATTCATGGTTGGACATAATTCTGGAGTTATCTGAATTCAAGTCTTATATTTCATTTCTTCTGTAGGCTATGCTCAAGATAAATGAACAGATGCATAAGTATTGGAAAGACAATGGTGTTGAAAAGGCTTCGCAATCTACCATTTCAAACTGGATAATGAATCTTCCGGTTGATGGGAAAGTTAAGGAATGGATGGCCGGAGAAGAAAGTTATAAGCAGCAGCTCCAAATGAAACACATTCTTCCAGCTGTAGCTGACAAGTTTCTTCTAGATCAGCATTCAAGTGTAAAGGGAGCTAGCATCCTCTGCTTTGATGAGATACAGGTGACTCTGTACTTGGAAATAGAAAAAAAAGAAAACTCTAGCTAGTATCTAGTCATTGAATGCAGATTTATCGGTAGACTAGAGGGATTGATGACACTAAAATTGCTGTCTTGCCGACGCAGTTAAACTCATCACATAGTATTCATTCGTTCCATAACTTGGACTTTCTTGCATCTTCTGTTACAGACAGTTGATGTATTTGCTATTGTGGCCTTATCTGGAATTATGAGCAGATTGTTGAATACTGGAACTGTTCTTGTGGCCACTAGTAACCGAGCACCACGAGAGTTAAATCAGGTCTTTTCCTCTCTCTCTCTCTCTCTCTCTCTCCCTTCTTATACCTCTCTTGTATCTTGATCGGTATCTTGTGCAAAAATGTCTTTAAGCAATTCGCAAGTATCTTTATCATGGTGATTGTGTGCTCATTTACTTGTTTTCTCATAAATGTTGTTGCTACAGGACGGAATGCAGAAGCAGATATTTGACAAGTTTATCTCTAAATTAGAAAAGCATTGTGAGATAATCTCGATCGAAAGTGAAGTAGACTACCGCCGCATTCAAGCAGAAAATTTGCTTGAAAATGTGTGAATCACAGACTCTTCACATCATTTTTGTGGGATATATTATCTGGTTCTTACTTCTGTTTGAAACTGTAAATGTGCATTTCTAGGTTCACTACTTATGGCCACTAAATGATGCTGTTCTGGAAGAGTTTGAGAAAATGTGGCGTCAGGTTATTGAGCAGTCTGGGGGAGAAATCACTTCTGTGACTCTCCCAGTGATGTTTGGGAGGTAATATTGAGAATCTCAATGGTTTTTTTAACTATTTTAAACGCTTTTTGGGCAAAAGTGTGCTTCTTTTGTTGTATCAGAACTGTGGAGGTCCCTGAAAGCTGCAATGGAGTGGCAAGATTCACATTCGAGTATTTATGTGGTCGACCGGTATATCCTCAATTCGTGATCTGTTTATTACTTTCGCCATTAGTTTTAGCTCTAGCGTAAGTTTTCTCTTTTTATATTGGATTCAGGTAGGTGCAGCAGATTACATTGCAGTCGCCAAGAACTATCATACAGTCTTTATCTCAGAGATTCCAGCAATGAGCATGGAAATACGCGACAAGGTGAAAACAACCCAAACCAAGATTATACCTTAGTTACTCTAAAATCCTCTAAAGGCTTCTATAGTAGTTGCAATGAACACATGGTTGTTTCTGATGTGTTCAGGCACGTAGGTTTATCACACTTGTGGACGAGCTATACAACCACCATTGTTGTCTTGTGGCATGTGCAGAGACACCTATAGATGAGTTGTTTCAAGGAACTGCAGAGGGGACGTTGTTCGACCTGGAAAGGTAAGAGAAAGACCAACTGCTCAAAAAATGCTTGAAACCCATAAAAGTTAAACAAAAACTAAGATAGATTTGTTTATGATATCTTGTGGTAGTTTTCAATTTGAGACGGAAACAGAAGGTTCGAGACTAAGGAGAGATGTGTTAGCAGAAGGTAGCACAAGTGATGTTGGGACTCCATCTTCAATAGTGTCAATGCTTTCAGGTCAAGAAGAGATGTTTGCATTTGCTAGAGCAGTAAGTAGTTTTGTAACTCTTTTCTAAGTATCTTTGTTTTGCATCATCAAATTCAAATGTGTAATTGGATTTGTGGTGTGTGTGTTGAACTGTGTAGGCTTCGAGGTTAATAGAGATGCAAACGCCATTGTACCTTGAAGGAGTTCGATTCTTGCATCCTTATTATCATCACCACAAGTAATTAAATTCTAACATGACAAAATGAAGCAAAGATGAAGTTAAATTAAAGGTTTATTGTGTGGGTCAAACAAAGGTTTGGTCTTTCTATTCATCAATAAAAAAATAACCTTTCTCGTAATTGAATTTGTCAGAACCAATTTATTATTGCAAATGATGTTTGCACGTGACTCTATCATTTTATAAAGCTCATGAACTAAGGGTTCTACTTGTTTAAGTCCAATATCACACATTAAACCAGATTGTTCACAACTTACAACCTCCATGAGAATCTTGGTTTGCAGATAAACAGAAGCTTAGAGACGTAGTTTATATGCGGTTTTACATTACAAGCTTTTGTTTTATCAGATAGATAACAATATTTTACATAACATTTCGCAGGTGTTTCTGCTACCTTCACATATCTCTGATTATAACCAAGAAAACATCCATTTGTTAGTAACCTAAGCAAAACCATGAAAGCACAAAAACATAAAGAAAGTGAAGCAAAGTCATAACACAAACTATTAACTACATAACAATTAGGTTCCAAAGAAAACCGTAACAAAAACATTTATAAATAACTTAAGAAGTGAATAAATGGCACCCTTCAACACAAGAATAGTACCCCATATAGGTCAATGTGTAAAGCATCCTCATAAGCTGGAAACAAGAGGAAATATATTGTTCAAGAAACACTATTGCTACCAAATTAATGCATCAGACTCTTAAGCTTTCATGGCCAACTAAACATTTGTTTTTATTATAATCAAAAGGTCGCTATGAAAGGTAAAACTTTTAAAAGATGAGTCCAACAATGGCTGGGAGATGCTAGCAAAAGTTCAATTTCAATATACACTAAGGTTATGAAAAGCAATCATAATAAAGCAAAAAAACTTTCTAACAGATTTAATTATAAAAACCCTAAATGTAACCTAACCCCAACCCATTGACTCTCCAAATTGGGTGAAAAATTATGATCCGAGTGAAAAACCAAATCTGTGGAACCCTAGAGAGGGAAAAACCAATTTATACCTCTTCAATTCATCAAGAAGAAGATCGTTTTCCTTCGCAATCAAGAGTCTCGTCGAAATTCTTTGAAGGATACTTGGCAGTGACCATACCGACTTCAAAAACCAGATTATCACCGGAAGATCGAATTCCGGTGATGGACCACCACTGGAAAAACGCTCGGATGCGAATTCCCTCGAGATCGGAGATCTTACCCTGGAAGATTCGACCAGTCACTTTCTTCGAGTACGTCGCGAGGTAGTTGTCAGGGGGGAGCTGATTTTGCAAGTCCCGTGGAGAAAAACGGTGAAATCGCCGGAGGTTTGGTTAAGGTAGTAATCCTTGACAGATAAAGGGAGCAACCCAATCGGAAAGCCATGGTTAGTGAGCTCAGCGTGGGCTCGAGTCGGAGCCTTCACGTCCGAAGTGGGATCCTGCAGGGAGAGAGGGAAGAGCACGAAGAGAGAGAGAAGAAGGAGAGAAGTTTTCATTTTCGTAACCGAAAAGTCTACCTTTTTTGGATTTTTTCCTTTCCAATTTTAATATTTGATTCTAATTTTGATTTATTTTGTACTTTAATTTTTTTTTACCTTGCAAATAACTATTTAATTTAATTAATATATACTTTTCCAAACATTAGATATTTTTTCAACCACATCCCACTAATATTGCTAATTATTTGTTTTTTTTAATTTAACTATTTAAAATAAATCTTTGTATCAAAATCAAAAATAGAAAAATCTGAATAACATGTAAATTTTTTGTTGATATGTAGAATTTTAAACAAAAAAAAATTATAATAGTCTGTTTTTTTAATCGGGCGAATATACTACTTTTTAAGTTCTGTTTACAATTTTTACTAGCCACGAAAATAATATAAATTAGTTAAATAAATACATCATATATTTGAAAATTATAATATTGAATTTAATTGACTAAATCAACTCTCTTCCAAATTTTGATTTTTTTTTCGAAGAAAACCTCATTATCATTTTGGATTAAAAAACATAAATAAAAGTTCAAGAGTTAAAGAAAAACAAAAAGATAAAAAAATAAAATTTCAATGTAAAGAAAAAAAAATCTTGAAAGTTATACAAAATAAATTAAGAAACAATTATCAGGTATGTAAAAATCAACACGTAACTTTAAAATATACTGGAAAAATAGAAAGATGTATTATGTATTATTTTTTTTTCCAAAAATTATGTATTATTTAGTGAAAAATAGTTAAATTAATATATTGTAAAATATATATTTAGGAATATATATAGTCAAAATATTGACTAAATAATATCTTTTTTATAACGAATAATATCTTTTTTTTTATGTTTAGTATTATAAATTTTTATATAAATAATTAAAATTTCAAAAAACTAATAAAATTTTTTTTTAAGCTCTGCAACTGGTTTTAAAAATTTTATTGTAGAATCATAACCTGATAACTAGAGATATTTTAGTCTTTTTGCTGGTTTAATGACCTAGAAAAGAGGGAGAGGGCGTACTGGTTTGGATACTGGTTTGTTACACGCCCTCTCTAATCTTCTTCTCCATCCTCGGATCGATCAATGGCGAAAACCAAAGAAACAAAATCTCAGGTTCATCTTCAACAATCCACAGTGAACGAAACGGATGAGAGTTTAACAGCAATTTCTGTTCGTCTTCTTGAAGAACGACTCGCGAAAATTGTAGGACATCTTAACTCCAAAATCATGGAAATGTTAGAAGCTGTTCGTCTTCTCTTAGCAGAAAGATGCACGAGTTCATCAGCAGACAAAGAAAATCTCGAATCAGGATCTGCAAATCCAAAAACTCAAATCGAGCCACAAGATTCCAACGCCTCAGACTATTTCGCCAGAACAATGCTTGCAAAAATCAATTTCCCCAAATTCAACGGCAGCGACGTGGAAGATTGGGTGTTCAGATGTGACGAAATCTTCTCCCTGGATCAAACACCAGAACATCTCAAAATCAAATTAGCCTCTATACACATGGAAGGCCGAGCTTTCACTTGGCACAGGTCACATATCCGTTCAGAAGATTATAAAGAAGACTGGAATCTCTACAAAGAAGCTGCAATCGAACGATTTGGTGAGATGAACGATCCCATAACGGAATTAAAAAGGTTGCAAGAAACAGAAGGAATCGTTGAATATCATGAAAGATTTGAAAAGATTAGGACTCTAATTGATTTGCAGGAATCTCATTTAGTGAGTTTGTACTTAGGGGGATTGCAAGAGGATACAGAGATGCACTTAAGAATGTTTCGACCACAGTCGATTAGAGAATGTTTCTGGTTAGGTAGACTTTATGAAGCAGCACATCCAAGGCAAACTCCAACGAAGAATTTAGGGTTTGCTGCTGCAAATGAAATGGTAGAAAGAAGAGGTGAAGGGTTGTGTGAGTTTAGTGAGGACGAGTACAGTGATGGAGACTATCTTGTGCATAAAGAGAAGGTAGTGAGCAGGAAGACGAAGAAATGAGTGAGATTGATGAAGATAAAGTGATGATGATTTGTTGTGTTTTGTTCTTGTTAATAGTGCGTAGAAAATATATGAAATAGATAAGTGAGATTTGTTGTGTTTTGTTTGGGGTTAGTATTGGTGTTTGCTAAAAATTGTATGTTTGATTTGTGGGTTCTTTCCCTAAAGCAATTAACACAATTAGTATATGTTAGTTAGAATTTAAATCTTGGAAGTTAACTTTCTAGCACTAGATATTAGGGCAGGGGAAAAAACCAAAATTGAACAAATCCGAACGGAATGAAACAAAAAATCGTGGTTTGGTTTTGGGTTTTGATAAAAACCCAATGGGTTTGATTTTTTAAATTGTTTGAATTCTGTTTGCTTTTATTTTAAACTGAATTTGAATGATAAATTGAACTAAACCGATTACTTTAATAATATTTGATTCAAATTATTTATAAAATAACTACAACTTTATCTATATGTTTTAAATTTTAAACTTGGTATTTAAAGCAATTTCTTTATATTTGAATTTTTTGATTTCAGATATTTTGGATATTTGAATTTTTTGGATGATTTTTTATCAAACAGTTGATTTACAATTTTGAAATTAAAAACTAGTATTTTTTACATTATAAACTGATTTAACCCGAAAAAGACAAACCCAAAAACCGAACACAAAACCGAACCCAAAACCAAACTGGATTTGTTTGGTTTCTATTTGGTTATACTTGTTGAAAACCGAACTGAATAAGCCTGAAACTGAACAAAACCAAACCGAATTCAATTTAGTTTCTATTTACTTACACTTTTTAAAAACTGAATAAACCAAATCAGAACCAAACCGAACAAATCCGAACAAACTTAACGCACCCCACTAAATATACACCATAATAGTGTAGTTAGTGAAGAAAGTAGTGGTAAAAGCATAACTACTAGTGGAAGGATGCTGAATTTCTACTAATCGTTAAATCATAATATAAAATTTAGTTAATTTACTAAATTACAATTTTGTAAAATTGTAACAAGCAAACAAAAAAAACTAGGAGCTTTTAATAACAAATATGTTGATATAAATGTTAAAACATAAATTTGAACAAACGAAAATAGTTCTGGAGAATATTCATATATTCCTAAAATAGTTCCACTACTCACTACATAATACATTTCTTAAGTAGATTTTTTTTATGTATCAAGTTAATCATTATTGTATAATACATGATTTCAACATCAAGTCTTTTAAAAAGAACACACAATAGAGAGGTTTTAAAAATGTGACGATTTATAAAGTTGCCCCAACAAATATAAATATCATTTTTTGAAATATTAAGAAATTGTATTTATCTTGATTTTAATTCAAATATTAAAAAAATTCAAATATTTATATTGATTTTAAGACTATAAAATATTAAGAAATTATAAACTACTATAAAATCCACATTATATCTGAATTTCAATATAGGGTTTTAATAATTTAATATTTTTCCATAAATATTAATGATGTTGCTCACTTGATATAACATAAAAAAAACTCAAAAATCATTATAAGAATTTAAATTTATTGAACAGAAAAAATACATTTCAACTAGAAATTTATCCCTACTATATATGAGGTAAATATTTTTTTTTTTCTGATTTTGATGTCAAATGGTTTAAATTTTTGTAGAGTAATATATTATATATTTATAAATTAGAATATGAAATATATGAAAGATATACACGAAAAATAATAAAAACTCAAAATTTAAAGTAAAACACAAATTTAGAATATTTATATTTATAATAAAAACACAAATTTTTGACTAAAAATTCAAATATTTATATTTACCTATTAAAAACACACTTTTCATCAATTATTTGTGAAATAAATCATTTACTTTTCAAATATCAAAACAAACTCGATGTTTCTTTTATGCGAGATTAATATTTATAAAATATATATTTATTTTTCTCAATAATATATGGATAANAATATTGATTTATTATATTTTTGGTTAAATTCTTAAATTGAATAGTTTAATAATTTAATTTTTATTTTTTGTTATATCAAAATCACAAGTAGAAAAATCTGAATAACATGTGAACTTTTGTTGATATGTAGATTTTTTAACCAAAAACTATGTTTTAACCCGCACTGTGTACGAGGGTGTATATTTGTTTAGAGTCGGTTTTTTGTTGATATATCAATGTTTGTTGACTTGTCTATGTTTCACTATAATAATATTTTAAATATATCATTGTATGTTAATCGATGTTTAATTATGTTGGAGTTTGCATGTGTGTTACATCCTTATGTAATTTAAGTTAATACGTATATGACATTATATATGTCAGCTAAAAATATATTAAGGGACTCAACATTATGTGTAGAATTAGGTGTTCGTTTTGTTTGTGTTTTGCGGTTTTGTATTGTATGGGTTTGTGTTATTCTAATTTCAAAAAGAGTAACCAGTTTTTTTTAGTTTTACTCGGGTTCAGTTCGTTCAATATCATTTTGGTAGGCCGGTTGGATGGGTTTGAAATTTATGGGTTTTTGTTGGTTAAATTGGTTTGCATCTATTTTTTGTTTTTTATTGATTTGGTTTAGTTTACTTGGATTTTTTTCGTTTTAGTTTGTGTTTGTTAATTTTATGATGTTGATGTTGGTTTTCTCTTTCTAAAAGATTTTACGATTTTTTGACGGGTTGTAGACTAATCGTTGTTTTTTAAGGGAAATTTCATTATCATGTTTTGAGGGGTTTATTAATTACACGAAAAAAAAACAATTAAATCTATAAATAATTTAGGAGGAAATTATATTGGGTAATCCAAAAAACCATTTTAATTTGGCATATAACCCATGTTTTTTAAATATTCTAGATCTGTCAAATTATAAGTGGGTTACCTAAAATGTCCTCAATTTAAAAAAAACAAAAATAAAAAAGAATAATTGAATGACAGTTTTTCCCTTTGTTTCTTCTCTGTCACGAAAAAGACGTAAGAAAGCTACGACGACAATGGAGCTTAGAATTCGAATTTGTGGCACTCTCGTTCTCTCTTTTCTATTGTTCTCGACTGGTCGCGTATTTTATCTTCCTGGGATTGTTTCTCGCGATTCCCTGAAGGTAATTTTGTTATTCCGGTTCGTGTTTGATTTCGGGATCGATGTAGGGTTTATGGAATTAAATACGATTTATTTGGTAGTGTTATTTCGTATAGATCTCTGTGAATTTTGCGTCTCTTGTTTTTTTTCCCG
>KE153481.1:0-11563 GCA_000411095.1 Aethionema arabicum
ACAACAAGCTGTGCGTCCTTTCCAACCACAACAAGGGAGAGGTTTCAACAACCAGAGACCTTCGATGCAGTTTAATGCACCCTACCAACAACCTCCACCAAACCCTCTTGAGGAGCTGAAAACCTCAATGAACCAGATGCTAGCGTATCAACAAAGGGCTGAGAAAAAATCAGAAAAGCGGTTCAATTCACTTGAAACGCGTTTTTACACTTTACAGGCCCATGTGAAGAACCTAGATAGTCAGGTGGCGCAGAACGCAGAGGCGATAAGGAGGCAGCCTGAAACTCTTCCAGGAAGAACTGAAGGGAATCCAAGGCACGAACAAATTCGTGCAATCATCACCTCGGGTGACAGTTCTCAGGTAAGGATCCCACTAGAACAGAAACAAGATTCTAACATTTTAGTTTCTTCTGTTGCAGCTGAAGAGGCGCCTATGAAAAGGAAGCCTATCTTCAAGAGAGCGGTACTGAAGCCGCAGGAAAACCCTCCTAAGGAGAATGATAGAGCATACTATGAGCCTCCTCCATATCCAGACGTGATAGAGGAGCTGAAATCACCTCAATCTAAGGAGGAGATCAAAGAGGAGTGCAAAGTCATTTCGACTTTTAAGGTTTTATAGATCCATAAGGTTTACCATTAATAAGCACGCTGAATGAGACTGTTTTTACACATTCCATTATGAGTTGTACCCATTTTTCTGAAAAGCCCCATATTTTCATGCTTTCTTCAAGATATGGCCACTCAATTTGATCATATGCTTTCGTCATATCTGTTTTGATAGCTACTCCTTTTTTTTTGCCTTAGCTTGTGTTTTCAGCGCATGAATGACTTCATGATTGATAATAACATTGTCGGTAATCGATCTATCTTGGAGGAAGGCTGATTGAGTTTCTGAAATGAGGTTTGGGAGCACTCGTCTCAGCCGGTTTGCTAGGACTTTTGCTATGATCTTATAGCTGGTTGTGCAAAGACTAATGGGTCTAAAATCTTGCATTTCTTTACCTTGGTCTGATTTTGGTATTTGACACAGTTCTGTTTTTTTCATTGTTGAATCCATGCTTCCCGTTTGAAAAAACTCCTTGACTGTTTTGCAGGTTTTCGGGCCTACCATATTCCAAAGTTGCTGGAAGAAGTGACCAGTTATGCCATCAGCACCCGGGCATTTATCCGGGTTAAGAGAAAAGACTACGCCTTTGATTTCTGCATCGTCCGGCACACAGGTAAGCTTAATATTCAGCTCTGCTGAGATTACTTGTTTGAAAAGGCCGAAGCTTTGTAAAGAACATGATATCGTTTCTGCTTTAAATAGTTTATCAAAATATTCAACTGCCAGTTTTCCCATGGCTTCCTCCTGGTATACTTCAGTTCCATCTTGATCAACTGGGCATGTTATCATATTCCTTAAGCGTCTGTTTTTTGTTGAAGCATGAAAAAACCCCGTATTCCTGTCTCCTTCCTGTAACCACTGTACCCTACTCTTCTGTTTCCAGAAGTTTTCTTCTCTTTTGTAGGCTTGGTGCAACTCCTCTTTTAATGCCTTTAGATCCTCTATTTTGAAATTTGGCATGTGGTTAAGTGTCTGGATTTTTGCTTTCAGGGTGTTAATCTCTTCTGCAGCATTCATCTTTTGTTCTTTTTTCCACCTTGCCAGTTCTTTTTGGCAGTTTTGTAGTCGGCTACTTAGAGTTTGTTTTTCGTGATTCCTTCTCTTTGTCCAGCCCTCGATAATCACTTCCTGGAAACCCTCTTTCCTGACCCATTCCTTGTAATACCTGAACCTTGTAAAACTCCTTTTGTCACTCTTCAACATCTGCACTAGTATAGGACTATGGTCGGATGATATTCTAGGAAGGTAGGTGAGTAAAGTTAGGGGAAAATTTTTCAGCCAATCTGCATTGATCAGACCTCTGTCGAGTCAGCAATGAATCACTTCACTTCTTCTCTTCCCATACCATAACAACATATTCCCCTTAGAGCACACTTCTTTTAAACCACACACTTGGATCATGGAATTGAACAGTCTAAATGAGTTTGGTGTCCTTTCTCGCCTTCCCCTTTTCTCTTCATTACTTCTGATTTCGTTGAAATCCCCTAACATCAACCATGGTCCTTGCTTATTACGGCTGAGTCTAGTTAGTTTTTCCCAAACAACTTCTCTTTGTCCTACTGATGGCTCTCTATACACTCCTGTGATATTTAGCACATGTTTTTGCCATATTACTTGGGCATCGATGTAGTTTTTACATGCCTGATTAATTTGCAGTTGGACTTCTTCCCTCCATAAAATGGTTAAACCTCCCCCTATACCATCGGGTTCTACCGTATAAAGACCAGAATACCCCAGATTTAACGTTAATTTCTCCATATAATCTACTTTATTTTTTGTCTCAGATAGGAACAAAACTTCGGGAAAAAACCGACCACGGAATTCCCTAAGTTGTCGAACTGTCTAGGTGTTCCTAGCCCCTTGACAGTTCCAACTCATTGTCCTCATTGATCACCTTGTGGTTTAAGGTTTACCACAAACCCTTGGTTTTTTGATAACTGTGACTCTACCCTTGATTCATCTCTGTGGTTATTCTAGCTGCACAGGGAACCTCTGCTATCTCTTGTACATAGACGCTACTGAAACTGACCTCTTTTCCAGTCTCACCAGCGTCAACCATTGGTGGAATCTCCGTGATCAAAAGTACAGGATCCTCTATGTGTTTCAGTTTCTGTTTCTTCCTTTGGGTCACGTAGATAGTACCCTCTGCGTTAGCTATTCATGTTTGTGATCCTATTGTTCCCCTCTCTTCAGACCTTTGTTTCTCTGCTGTATCAGATATTTTCCTTTTAACATTTGAGACGGTGGGGGGTTTACCTTCCCCTTGTGCTTTATCTTTACTCAACCTTTTTTTTCTCCATTCCATCTGGGGTTGACTTGTTCTTTTTGGTATAATTGTTGTTCCTCCACTGATTCTAGTTTGGATACCTCCAATCTGATGAGGGGTTTTGTACGGGCAGCTCTCGTCATCATGAGTAATCCTTTTACATACCAAGCATACTTCCAGCAACTTTTCATATTCCAATGTCACCGTAGCTTGTTCCCCAGATGAGAATCTGAGTATCCTTTTGAAAGTTAGAGGCTATGTGACATTTATAATTAGTCTCAGTCTTGCATATTCAACTAGGTTTTCATCTTTGGCATGCAAAACCACCTTATCCACTACCCCAATTTGGTTCCCTAATCCCTCTAAGGTTGTCTCATGTTGCAGATGTACTGGTATTCCTTTGACTTTAATCCAGAAGCCAATGAAATCTAGGTAACCCTTCGGCGGCTTTGGAGTCCACCTAGCCATCGTCACCATCCATCTATTGAAGAACCATGGTCCATCCTTGAATATAACGTTCATATCCTCCTCTTTTTGAAATATGAACTGAATGGTATTAATATTTATTCCTCTTCCTTTCACTCTGCCCTCCATTCTCCAGATCCTAGGCATATCTATTATTGCTTCACCCATGTCCTGATATTTCGGGTTTTGGAGCTTAATCACTATGCTTTGCTCAATTATGGTGAGTGTTTCCTCCATTTGCAGATCTGGAATATGTATTGGTGTTTCATCAAAGGAGGTCCAATATGCTTGCAGCTTGCTGTTTACATCCCTTTTTTCATGCGTTTTACCATATCTCCAGTCTCTTCTCTCCATATTTATACCTGTGAAGTTGGGGTATCAGTTATCGAATCCTTTTTTGTAATAAATGTGCTTAAACTGGTCCCAAACCAAAACCTTCCTTTTCCTTGAAAACCTGACTTTAGATCTTTAAAACCTTAAGATCCAAAGAGCTCCTCCAAGAGTGGTGCTTCCCTTTTCTTTGGTATAAACGATTTGTTCTTGGGAGACACTTGCCTGTTTTGCTCCCTAATCTCCAACCAAGATTTTCAAAACTTTGTGGCGGTTCCACTTGTACGAACATGATCGCCCATGGAGAGAGAGAGAACTAGGGTTTCTTTTTCCCCATTTTAAATTGGTCTAAAAGAGGTCATTGCTATTTTGTTATTAATTAGATTTTTAACCTACATTCCATATCATTTACTTAATGTTCTTTTAAGAATAGTTCAAACCGAAATTAAGTTCATGAAAATACTTTGGTCCATGATTAAATCCGAATGTCACATAATGGCTCTATAGCCTCTACTACCATGTTAAAATCTAATTTTGATATTAGATTTTATTTTCTTATTTATCTTGTTAGGCGACATCTCAAATTTAGTTAGGGCATCCACAATGGAAACCTATGAATGGGTTTCCAATTTTTTCTAAAAATAACGTTTTTTTTCATTGAAACATTGGAATTAGGGAAGAAAATATACAATTTTGGATACTTTCTTTACTAATTCCAATGTTTTGATGAACAAACAAAACAATTTTTAAAAAAAATTGGAAATCCATATGTGGGTTTCCATTGTGGATTGCACTAAATAGAAATACATGTTTTCTTAATCTTAGAGTTATAAGTTTCTTATTTTAATGATATAATCCCAAAAAGTTATGATGAATATCTTCAATATAAGTGGATGAGACCAAGAATCTTTATGGTTTATAGAAAGAAAAAGTGAAACAACAAAAAAATAAGGGAGATTTGCAAAAATGACACTTTAATGAGCTTTTTAGCAAAAATGACACTGAAATGACATTTCTTACAAAAATGACAT
This sequence comes from Aethionema arabicum, assembly GCA_000411095.1. Lineage (NCBI taxonomy): Eukaryota > Viridiplantae > Streptophyta > Magnoliopsida > Brassicales > Brassicaceae > Aethionema > Aethionema arabicum. The sequence goes on from KE153481.1 coordinate 4,700, forward strand.
TTTGGATTCCTAGATGGACAACAATACCCTTTTATGTCATTTAATTATTAAAATTATTAACCGTATGTAAACTGTATGTAAACCGTATGTAAACCGTATGTAAACTGTATGTAAACCGTATGTAAACCGTATGTAAACTGTATGTAAACTGTATGTAACCGTATGTAAACCGTATGTAAACCGTATGTAAACCGTATGTAAACTGTATGTAAACCGTATGTAAACTGTATGTAAACCGTATGTAAACCGTATGTAAACCGTATGTAAACCTCTATGTAACCGTATGTAAACTGTATGTAAACAAGGATATTATGGTCTATTCATTGGGAATGGAAGGAAATGTGCTAAAAATGAAAATATAACACTTTGAGATGTCATTTTTGACAATTCCTAAAAAATAATTTTCCGTAACAATAAATATCCCTAAATAAATTTTATGAATTTTAAATGATTTTTTTCGAAAAAAAAATGATTTTTTCCTTATAAGTTATCTTTATTCTGATATTATAAATAAAATTCTCTAAAATAATATAAAAGAGCGTTTAAAAAATAGTAAAATAAAGGAAGAAAAAGTCAATTCGGTTGCCTACTTTTTTTCCTTTCACAGCAAAATTCAACTGCGCGCTTTTACTACAGCCAATCAGGGAACACACAAAAAAGGGCCCTAATTTTCCGTATATTTCTAACTCCAAAAATTTTTAAAAAATAAAAGTAAAAATTGTTTTACTTTTACCCAAGAAATTCTATTTCTTTTTTAGAAAAAAAGGGAAAAATACCGAGAGCAATGACAAATCATTCTCTTGTGACCATTCTTTTCTTTGACCCTATTTTTCTGTGCTTCCTCCCCCCTCTCTTGACTATGTAATGTCTCATGTATTCTACCTTCAGCTTTTTAACTCATTTCCTACTCCATTATTGGTGTCATGTTTAGATCAGGGAGGATAAAGCAATCCTTTCCTTTATCTCTACCGATTTTTGAAGTTTCTCTGCAAGAATCTGTGTTTGATTGCTCGTCTTTGACCACACACATGTTCTGTTCTTGGCAGAGGTAAGAAGAAGAAGACATCTGCTTTCCTTTTCTAACGTTGGTTGATTTCACAGTCTTGATATGATCTGAGTCCAGCTCAAGCTACACCAAGAAAAGAGGAAAACAGTTCAATTTTGATTCGGATTACAGATAAGAGGAGGGCACAGACTGTGATCAATGTCGGAAACTTACCTTAAGCCTCTTCAAGTTTTGATTCTTAGCACTTCTTATATCGTATGTTGCTTGAGCGTTTGCAATTTTCTGTAGATTGATAATAGAATGTATACGATTATAAAGCAAGAAAGAGAGAACAAAACCCAGAAAAAAAAACAATTAGATAAAGGAAACGAAGAAAGGAACCTTTTCAAGTGCAAATCTTTCCTTAATCTGTAAGCTCTCCGCATCTTTAAGCTCCAAAAGTGTCTATGAAATAAGCAAAGAACATTCAATATTGCACAAACCAAACAGATTTTGGATTTAACTAGGGTTTAAGAAGAGAGATCAATATATATACCTTCCTTTTCTTCGATCTCATAGACCAAGAGCTGGTGAATTCATTAGTTATTGGGGCAGCCTGCAAAAAAACACAGGAATTAAATGCATTGAATTTAACATTGATGAGTAATAAAAGCTAAATAAGAAGAGATTTTGGATTTAACTAGGGTTTAAGAAGAGAGATCAATATATATACCTTCCTTTTCTTCGATCTCATAGACCAAGAGCTGGTGAATTCATTAGTTATTGGGGCAGCCTGCAAAAAAACACAGGAATTAAATGCATTGAATTTAACATTGATGAGTAATAAAAGCTAAATAAGAAACACTTTAAGTCAAAGAAAGGATTCTTTATAAAGGAAAAAAGCATATGAACCGAAAGGAAAGTTTAAATGTCAAAATCGAAAAATTTAAGAAAAAATATTATTTTAATGTAAAATTGACATGGATCATGCACGCCACATCATGATTATAATAAGCCAACATCACATCATTCACATCATCAAACCCTTAAGATCACGTGACGACAAGCTCTCCGACAAGATTTACTCGCTTAACCAACCAAACCTACCTCTCTCTTCCCAAAACAAAAACGTTTTCATACCGAAAATCGTACAGCAGAAGACGCGAATCGTTTTGACCCTACGCTCTCTTTCTCTCTTAACCCATTATTTACGCGGAAATCTCCACACACACATACGAACAAATCAAAACTGACCAGACATCGAACCGGTCAAAATTAGGGTTGACGAAATCACCGGTTTTCTGCGTACCGTGTAAGATCCGGTTAATCAACGCATTTAAAGCCTCGTGGTGGAGACTAGAGATTATGGCATTAAAGTCATCCCAGAAATTCTGTAACCTAACCGGAACAGATTGTAATGGATTCGATGTGTATTTACCCTAGATAAGGTAAAACAAGATTGGTAACAAGAATTGGAGGTAGAGTCGTGGAAGGATACTTTTCAGCCGGAAAGATTACTTAGCCGGCGGCTGGAGGATGAAGACGACTAGAACTGGGAAACGTGATCTGGTGGTTTAGATAAAGGCTCCGGAAGCGAAATGCGGGAATAAAGAAGACGGAGTACGAAAACTGGAAGGATTTTAGGGATTTGAGAAGAGAAATTAGGAAAATCGATTTGGCGTTGGGAATATCGTCGTCATTTACAGAAACTGACAAAGCGATTCGCCAGATCGGAATCTAGACTTGAAATTGTGACGAACGGAATCGCGAATCAGATACGAGATTGTAATCTGGCGCGTCTCCGACGATGAGATTCCAGATGACGCGGATAGATTAGAAGATGGAGGAAGGGAAGACAGACAGAGAAGAGAGGAGAGAGAAGTGAAGTACCTTAGATCCGGATCCACTAGATGTGGAGGTGCTAGATTGACGACTGGTGTACTCGAACCCATCGCCAGTTGCCGCGGAGGGACAGGTGGAGCTTCCGCTACCAGATCCGCCGCTCCAGCAGAGAGGAGTCATCGGACTACCTCTGCCGGAATCCGCTTCCTTCTTCCGAACACCGCCAACACCGATGCCACCGCCGATTAAGCCTAATCTGGACGGGCGCGAGCGCCGCTTACGGGCACCNACCCCATGGCAGAAAAGGTGGATTCACCGCGGAAACCTCCGCCGGAATCTCCGCCTCTGGATATTTAGCATGCTTGAGACGTAGAAGAAGCTCCGCCACGATATAGTCCGCCGTCATGGCAGTGGCGACCCAAGGGTCTATCGCGGTCAGCATCTCCGTTTTTACAGGCTTCTTCAGCGACGATGCTTTCATGGAATCTCAACTGACAAGAAGCCTCAGACGATAGAGAAAAGATAGAGAGACAAAATAGAGAGAGAAATTAGAGAGAGAAAAACCAGTGAAGGAAGGGAGAGAAAGAGAGAGAAAGGAAGGTGAGAAATGTTAAAAGAGAGAGATGGCGAAGGCTCTGATATCTTTATATCTCCAACTTCCGATTCTTTCTTTATTTATTTTCTTCTTTTTTCTTAAACTTTTCTTTTTCTTTTATTGAATTATGGCGAAGGCTCTGATATCTTTATTGTATTTTTTTCATCCGGTAAGAATGGGTCCATGGCACATAGCGGATTCGTATTTGATTTATTATTATTAATTAAATAAATAATAGCTAAAAATTAAATTGGGTTGAAAATTGGAGTGTGGGACCGCGGATCAGTTCTGTCTGCTTGGTGCTATTATAAGCCCAACAATGGCCCAAAATTGGGCCAACAACAGTCCTCTTTATTTTTTTCTTCTCCAACCGTCTCTCTTTATTAGGTCATTTTGAAAAAATTGTACGTGTATCAAGCGCATCACCAATCCATACTTTAAATTTGAGGTTTTTAGATGTTTTGCTCCAATGTTAAAACTTTAAACTTATCTTTGAAAATATAATTAATTTATGTTATAGTCTCTATTCTAAAAAATAATTGAATAATATCATAAAACTTTTGTAAATAGTAATAAACATACATTTTAAAATAACAAAAGTGTAACAATCAAATTTACTTGAATATTACTATGATTATGAGGTTTGAATTTGTTTTGTGTTTTGTGTTTATGTAACTTTTTTTTGTTAGATTTAATGATTTTTATGTATTGTTTCATTTATTATTAATTTGCTTAATAATTTTTTATTATTGAAATTTTTTTTAATATTAGAATTAAAAATATAAATAGAATTTAAACATTCAATACAAGAATAAAAAAAACATGGACTAAAATGATAAAATAAAAAAATTAACAAAATTATTTATGATATAAAAATTATAAGGATTAAAATGCAATTTATAAAAGTTTTTAAGGTTTCAATAGTGAAACCTCAAATATGAGGTTTCAGTTTTTGAAACTTTAAAAATAAGGTTTTAAGGTTTGTATTGGAAACCAAAAAACTTCAAAAATGAAGTTTTAAAATTTGGGTTGGAGATGCTCTACGTAAATTATTTTTAGGTATTAATGAAACAAAAACATTTGAACTTTCACCATGTTGTAAAAAATAAATTTTAATTTTGAAATTTTGTTTTAAATACTCAACTTAATACAGATATTTTTTAAATCTTCAATTTTACTAATGATTTTTTTTATATCTTCTATTATTTTTTCTAATACTATTAAATTTATCTGTTATGAGTATTAAATAAAATGTTGAGTTTAGTAGGATTTGAAAACAAAAACCAAAAAAGAAAAATATGAAAAAACACAAAAATGTTGAGTTTAGTTAGATTAGAAATGACTTTTTTCATGTAGTTTTTTTTTGTTTTTTTTTGTTTATTCATGACTTGGTCAGAGTTCACGATGGGGTTCGACAAGAAATACTTCCCTCAGGAAACGACAAACCGCCTGGAGATGGAGTTCTTAGCAGTGAAGCAGGGTGCTCGCACGGTGCGAGCTTATGAGGCAAATTTTAGCAGGTTGAGGAGCTATGCGGGTAGAGATATGTCGGAGATGGGCATAATCAAGAATTTTGCAGCAGGGCTGAAGACAGAGATCGAAGGATTATGATCCCTACATGACCTTTGTGGCATTAGTAGAGGGGGATGCACAAGCCTGAGGCTCTCATTCAGGAAGAGCGGAAGGTGAGAGTACCGCTTAGACTAGTCCGAGCTACCGACACTCGCATACACTGATATTGGTGTTTTGGGGGTGTTTTTATTGGGGTGTTCAATCAATTAAAGTAAAGGGAGTTCCTCAACTCCAACACCACAATGCTAAGAGCGATCTAGTGGGAAGTAAGGGTATCGAACCACTTTTCCGGTGTACTTCTTTTACTTCCAGTATTAAATCAAACTAAGACAGAAATCGAATGGGGTTTTGTTCCTACTTATCACTAGCAGAAAGCAAAGTAAATAAACTGTGTAAAACAATGATTTATACACTTATTCAGGTTCGGTTAATTCAACTCAGACTCATAAATAAACGAAGATAGGCTCCCTCTTGGGCAGTGATTGTGATCTCTAATCCTAAACAAGCCATGGGTACAAGGATTCTCACGATCCAAGATCTAAATTTGCTAGCATGCATTAAGTTCGGGAATGATATGTCAACAGTTTCCTTAGACTTCAACTCTCGTTGGCCTTATTTCACTGGTCATCTCACGTTTGTTCTAGCAACCTACGAGCTTCTGGCAATCCAGGTTAACCTATAATCATAATCTAGGTGATCAAGCTAGTCTAAACATTACGAATACCGATTAGATGAAGGAACAATTGTATCTATACTTATTTGTGTCTAACATACATCCTACAATTCCATAAAAACCCCTACAACCTAACTAGGGAACTACTCAATCATGCCTAAGACTAACAAAACCATGAAAGTGCAGGAAGACATCATAGAATTGCAATAAAAATAAAGAGAGAAAGTAGAGGAAGTAATTCTTCACTAAAACGGTGTTAAAACGAAAACAAGACTTGTAAATGTGTCAAAAGCACCCCCTATCATACAGCCGAAATAGATAGTGAGACTACCACCGCACCTTCGGGAACTGCCCATTTGCACTTAGTGCAACCGACAACATTCAGGGCCATGCACTTAAGCGACGGGGGACTGTTTCCGTTGTGGAGACATCGTGCATTTTATAGCCTAGTGCCTATCTGTGGCACCCCGCGTGAGAGTAGGAACGGACCTTCCTCCGCCTCCACCACCTAGGCGCCCCACAGGCGGCGAGACACGATTCATGGCTCTAGAGATCGAGGATGAAGGACAGTCGATAATAAGTACGGGAATAATAGTACTAAATGTTGCATGTTATTGTTATGACACTAATACTGCGTTAACGTCTCTGTCCTAAATTGCATGGTTGATTCATGGAACCTATTCTTGTTATATTATGACTTTTGCGTGTTAGGTTCGTTATTAGTAGGAGGTGTTCCAAGCTATGCCTTGTTCGATTCATGAGCAACTGATAAATATGTTTTTTATGCCTACTTATCAATCAGAGTAAAGGGGTTTCCTTAACTCCGACACCACACTGCTAAGAGCGATGTAGTGGGAAGTAAGGGTATCGAACCACTCTTCCGGTGTACTTCTTTTATCTCCTGTATTAAATCAAACTAAGAAAGAAATCTTTTGGGGGGGTTTGGTCTCTACTTATAACTAGCATAAATCAAGGTAAAATGCACGAGGTAAAAACAATAATTAAAAGCGTTAGGACTTTGGGGTTTCAGTAGGGGAATGCAGAATGATGTAGACACTTATTCAGGTTTGGTTAAATTAGCCCAGACTCATAAATAAACGAAGACCGGCTCTGTAACGCCCGCGAACCTGGAAATGGCCTGGTGGTCCAATGGTTGGGCACAAGGTTGCCTTAAGTCCGCAAAATGGATAAAAGGGG
>KE153488.1:20811-46936 GCA_000411095.1 Aethionema arabicum
CTACACTGTCACCAACACTAATCTTAGAAAAGTTTGTTAGAGCATTAAAGACATAGCATATGTCACATTTTATTTTCATGATTGATGCCTTATTTTAATCAGATGGCAAAACTATGTACTTGTGTATGGTTTCATCAAAAACATATATTACTGGATACGTTTATATACAAGTGACGTATCCACGTGAGGGTCCATGCAGTTTAGCCGTTGAGATAGAGAAAAGCCAAATTAAGTTACATGTGATTATAATTTTGTATAACCTACAAACAGAATTCCTCGAAATTAACACTTAATTATACGATTGCATCACATCGATTTTACGGTTTTCATATATATCAATCTCGTCATATTTTATGTTATTTTCAGTTATATATATATATATATATATATATATATATATATGCCATGATCGTGTCTTTGATATTATGTAAACTACTTATCATCATGTTTATTCAGTTGTTACTAGTTTGAGATCAAATTTCAACAAAAAATGAGAAGTTAAATAAACACTAAATTTTTTCCACATTTGAAAAATTAAATTCTTAATTGTTGTAATTCATCATCGAAACTCGTTGTTAAACCAGTTCGAATTTTAATTTTTGAGTTGGTTATATTAAAACTTGTTGTTGAACCAACGCTGTATAAATATTTATGATTTCATTGTGTTGGTTCAACATTTGTTGTGTTAACTACTGACGCATAACACAATTTGTCACAAACGTGATTATATATATAAATTGTGCCGAAGAAAAATATAAATTGTATGCAAATACAATCTTATCACTTTTATAATTTTAGTTATAACATCTTAACAAATATATTATGTCAATATAAAATCAATAAACTATAAAAAAATATCTTGTATTCCCAATCTAATTTGAGATCATTTTTTATGTGATGACCAATATAAGTAATCTTTGCAAAAAAATTAGTTTGATGACTTCCACTAAATTAATGAAGAAAATGTTAACATTTTGAAAAAAAAAGGAGATAACATTAAATTTAAAATTTAATGTCAGAACACATTTTGTTGAATTTTAAATTTAGAAAATATAAAAATTTTGAAAATAGCTAGACATTAAATTTAAAATAAACGATAACAAACTTAAAAATAATGTCATTTTTTGAAGTAGAAATCCATACAAATTACACCATTATTTGAAAATAATTATAGTATTTTCAATTTTTTGATGTATGAACTTTAAAATCTAGACTTTACGGATCCACGAATTTAGTGAGTAATTAAGAGCTTAAATTGGCACGGATATTTCACTTTAAAAAATAATAGTTATTATTAGTTTACATATCCAATGATTTAAAATATATTATTATAATATGGATTGTCTTGTATAAAATAAATATGACTGAAACCAAAATTGAAGAGGTTAAACAGATTTAAAAAACATTATGACATCCGAATTCCAATATCATTTGTATAGAAACAATTTACATTTTCACAAATATTGTATAAAAAAAAAAAAATCAAACTCGTAGCAAACGGATTCGGTCTAATATTTATAATCAAAATATAAATTGATATTTTATTACCTTTATTTTTTATTACTTGTTAGTTAACTGTTACTGATCATTTTTTTTTCTATATAAGTGAGGTCTTGCACTTGTACGAATGACCAACTCCTACTCTCGTCTCCATTTTACAGTTCAACCCTCGAAAAATCATGAATCTTACAAAATATTCCCATATTTTATTTCTTTCACTATACACCCTCAACTTATCCTTCTACGCCGTAAACTCCTACAATGACGAAACCTGGGAGAGAGGCCACGCTACCTTCTACGGTGGAGCTGATGCATCCGGCACAATGGGTACACAACATCTCCCTTTCTTTTAGTTTTACCTTGTGACTAATAAAAATGAAGAAAATAAACTAAATAAATTGACTAAGAAATTTATATTTCAATAAATGGAATGAATAAATTAAGGAACGATTATTGTGAAAAAATATGTACTATAAATGGTAAATTTTTTTGATGAACAAAAATGAATTATATATTTTTTTATTTAATACTACTTCTGTTCACTATTAAGTGATGTTTTAGGTGTTTTTTTTGTTTGGTAATATTTGATGTTTTCACTTTCCAATGACAATTTTGGCATGATTTGACTAATTTGTCCTTAGAAATTAAAATTAAATAATGATTAATTTAATGATTGTATTAATTAGAAAGATTATAATAGACATTTCACTAGTTTTCTTAATTTTTGTGCACACAGCTAAAACATCATTTATTAGTGAACAAAGGGAGTATAAGTTTTGAAGCTTTTTATCTTAAAAACATATAAATAAAAATAAATTATGTTTTTTTAATCTTAAGAACATATATGCATATGTGTATGTATACACATATATAAAGATTATTTAGAAGCTCATAATCTCGATTGAATTAAATAACTAATTCAACTTAAAAATAAATAAATAAACTCATAATTAAAATAAAACATTAAAACAAAAAAAGAATTACTTTTAATATTAACTTTTTTTAAATTAATATCTAAATATCTAAATATGAGATAACAAAATTAATTAAAAATAAAATAAAACTCAATTTAGAAAAAAAAAATGAAGTCATAAAATATTTCAAATTGATTTAGAACAAAAGAAAAAAAATATTCAAAATTTTCTTTTAACTTCTTTTTATCTATTCATAGTTTTCATCATATTTTTTTTAATCTATTCAAAACATTTTTTAAAGTGTTGGAGTTTGGTTTGCAGGTGGTGCCTGTGGGTACGGTGACTTGAACAGTCAAGGCTACGGAATACAAACAGCTGCATTGAGTACAGCTTTGTTCAATAACGGAGCAACATGTGGAGCTTGCTTTGAACTGAGATGCTCAGATGATCCAGAGTGGTGTCTTCCTGGTTCCATCATCGTCTCTGCTACTAACTTCTGTCCTCCAAACTTTGCTTTAGCTAATGACAATGGCGGTTGGTGCAATCCTCCTCTTCAACACTTTGATTTAGCCCAACCTGCTTTTCTCCACATAGCTCAATATAAAGCTGGTATTGTTCCTGTTGCATTCAGAAGGTAAAAACTTAAAACATATGGTTAAGTTCTAGACAGGTTCAGACAACTTTTAGGAACAAATCAAGAAAAATACAAGTTTTTTGTATGTAAGATTGTTTTTTTAGGACCCCAAGTTCAATTTTGGAATTTTGACCGGTCTTATTTGCAATTGATCTTCATTTTTAAAAATTTTAATATTTTTTTTTGTAAAAACCTATACAAAAATATATACTATATATTTTTTTTTTTCAAAATGAGTGGCAATTGATATTTATTTTCTTCAAAAATTATCTGTTTTTATTTAAATTTTAAGAGTAAAAGTTTTTTTGAAAAAATGTATAAAGTTATAAATTGGCGATATGCAAGAAAATAAATATCCTATATCTCATGATTTTACCAATTAAAATCTAACAAGATTCACAGTGTAAATCAAACTATGACCTTTGTATCAAAGTAAAACAAGCCTTAACTTTTTAAAAATGATTCAATCGAACTCTAAGTCATAAATTTAGACGTTATAAGTGTTACTTTTTTTTTTGTCTCTTAGATCACAAATCCGTTCCTATTAGTTGAAATACAAATTAAATACAGAAAATGTTCACACGAACTCAGGTGCCTTTCAACAAGTGTTTACTCTAAATTTTTAAAAATTAATTTTTTTCTTTGTTACAAAAGAATTTGATTAATTACACACGTTAGAATCTAACCAATGAAAAAAAAATGCAATTGTTATCTCAACTATTAGAGTTAGAGATGCTAATATTAATTTTTGTTCAAAACTGAAAATCGTCATATTTTGACGATAAATTCAGGGTGTCATTAGAAATTATCTAAAGCAATTCTTCATTATTTAAGAAGTTTGGATTTTTGAATAAATTATGATAACTAATGATTGATAAAAATTTTATAGGGTTCGTTGTGAGAGAAGTGGAGGAATAAGGTTTACTTTAAAAGGGAATCCATACTTCGATCTTGTGTTAATCACAAACGTGGGAGGAGCTGGAGACATTAAAGCTGTTTCTTTAAAAGGATCAAGAACAGCGTGGCAATCTATGTCAAGAAACTGGGGACAGAACTGGCAGAGTAACTTAAATCTTAGAGGCCAAACCATTTCATTTCAGGTCACTTCAAGTGATGGCAAAACTGTTGTAAGCTACGACGTCGTTCCACAAAATTGGCAGTTTGGTCAGACTTTTGAAGGTGGACAATTCTAGGCAAAAATACTATATATATATATATACAAGAAGCTATGATTGTATTACAGAGAAATGTGTTTGTGTATATGATCTTGTATAAGGCTTCTCTTGATCTTTATGATTCTAAGAAAGAAATGCAGTGAAAGAGTTAATTTAGTTGGATTTTGGTTTATCGGCGCTATGAATTATGATAATAGTTTAATTTTATATATATAAAATTTTGTTAACCGAATTTTTTTAAAATTAAAATTAAACTAAACATAAAATTAAATTTTACTCTAAAAAATAAACAAAAAATATAACTCAAATTTATATTATTAGATTATAATTTTAAATTTAAATTTGAGATTTTGGTTAAAATAAACTTGGGTTATTAAGATTTAAAGTAGAAAAAATACGTATTAGTCTCAAATAACCTGCCACATAATTCAGAATTGAACATTTTTTTTTGGTAACTATCAGAATTAAACATTCCTGAAGACATCGATTCAAAAACATATTGGACGGAAAACAAAAAAAATATTGTAGATTTTATGTAATGTATTATTCATACTCTTAATTTAAACAGAAATATTTTATAGCATAATTAATGAAGTCTCGAAAATTTGTCATAAATATTGTATCCAAAATTAATTTATTAAATACCACTAATTATTTTTATTTCTATATTTGATCATATCCACAAAATCGATTCCATGTGTAAAAAAAAGTATTACTATTGTATTAAAAATATTTAAGAAATTACTTTAACTCAATTATTCTAATTCAACTTGATGAATTACATTTCTACAGTAATGAATCCTTACAATTATACAATCGCATTTATATTTACAGGTTTTTTGAATCAAAAGAAAGAACTAAATTTCTTTCGAAAAGAAATAAAAAAATGCCAATAAAGAGAAAAGTCCTCGTAAAAAAAAGAAGAATAGAAAAGTCAACAAAAGACAGAGACACATGTGACTTTTTTAAGTCTTGACATTATTAGTTTTCTTGCTGGAACCAGACGCCGGAACTGACCCTTTCGGCAAAGCATTCAACACCAACGATCTGTATTTCTCACTAATCAAGACTCCCGTAGAAATTGAATACGAAGAATATTCCGGCGTGAAGTGATTTTTATCCTCTCCTCCGCACCCTACCACAGTTTCCGTGTTCGAAACAATAGGAATCTCTCCAGAGAATACAACGCCATCGATTTCCGGCACTAATCCGCCGCGTAAATTCCTTGCCATGGAAAACAGAGTAATCTCAGAAACAGAGATGAGAAGAATCAGAATCAAAGCTCTGTTTTTATCCATTTTTTTTTTTGTGGTGAATGATGAATCTCTCTGTTTTTGTATCTTTTTCCAGATTTTGGAGTGTTGTTTGGTGAAGATCTCTATAAAATTATGAAAAGTGTATATTTGTATATTTATATATAAGAATGAGAGAGGTCAATGAGCAGTTGGAGAGACTACGCGGCAAGTATGGACTCAATAGAGAGTTGAAATCTATTGCTAATTAATTTCATTACTTTGCGGTCCAACTTTCTTTACTCACAAAACGTGTAAAATCTCCTTACATGAAGGATCGTATTATATTATTTTATATTCCCTATATTATATTATAAATGTTTCTGGTTTTAAAATGTGTGTTAATGAGTAAGATAATGTCGAACTTGCATAAATTATTTGGCGGATGATATATTTTATATTGATAATCATGTGTTTAATGGTACATTTGGTTCTGGATTTTCTTAGATAATTACATTTTTTTATAAAGTGAAAAATACAAAATTCACATTAATTTAAAATTTGATTCGGTATAGGTTAATTTGAACTTCTCTCCTAAAGTTCCTTCTATAAAATCGCCCACCTCTTCGTACAAACCTCAACTTTGAGCAATCTTGGACAGAATGAGACATATGTTATAGTAAGTCAATTTAGTCATATAATATGAATTAGATTGTTGTTTAATGATAAATTATATCTGCTTTTGTAACTATAACACTTGTAAAAAAAAATTCTGGTTTTATTCAATCAAAAGCCTACATAAGCAATACAAAGACGCAAATGAATATAAAAATCAAATATCTAGTGAATAGAAAATCACAAAAAAAAAAACTCAAATTGATTAACCTACAACTTAAAAAACTAATTCCAATTTAGAGCGTTTAAATCCCTTACATAGTCTACACAACATTTAAGACCATAACTATGCTTAAATCTTTCTAAACCCTCAATCTCAACTCTTCTAAAAATATTCGTCTCAAGATTAAAAAAATAAACATAAAATGGATTTAATGTATGATACGGATAAAACACAACATCAGCTCTACCGGTCACTCCAACTACATGAAAATGTGAATATTTTGCACTCGACAAAATTGACGGTAAACGATACACATGTTTAATCCATTCTTCTTTCTCCACATCTTCTAAAACCCATAACTCAAGATTTAACCCCTCCTTAACATTCTCTACCAATTCTTTGTTGATTCCACCTAATTTACCTTTAAAATTTACAAAAATTTGAGGCCTTAAATACCAAGGTTGATGGATAAACTTGAATTCTTCAGAGTTTAAATCAAAGCAAACAATCTTCCAAGGACCATTCGTCCCAAATTTTGCAATATAATACAAAAGTCCATCAATACAAATATTGAATTTTAGAGGATAATGATGTGAAGGACAGTCTAAAGTCCTCCAAAATAGTTTTCCAGATTCTAAGTTTAGAATTTGATAACTTGATGGCAAATCTCGATTAGAAGGTAAAGGAGAACTAAAGGCTAAAACACTAAACTGTTTATTAATGGGATTATACCCCAAAAAGCTATTTTTTGCTCTTGTGAGATTTGGTAACGAGAAGCAATTTCTAGTAGTAGGGTTACATATCATTGGACTGTTATAGCTTCGTATAATAGGGCAATAGAGTAAGCCTGAGACTAGAGTAAACATACGTGTGGACCAACTGTTGAGGAGAGACTTATGAATATGAAATTCTGCGTTAACTGAAAGAGATAACTCGGAATTCTTATACGAGATTTGAGGAGATGAGTATAAATACCACTCGTCCTTATCAATTTCGATTATGAAAAGGAGACGCGGCCGAGTTATGGACTGAGTCAAGAACAACTCGGTGAAATAGGGAGAGCCGAGAGTAAGTAGAGACGCCCATAGCTTCGATACACAACGACATCTGGCGATGGATTTTGATGGCAATCTCGAAAGTATTTGGAGGATTACATCACTCGGAAGATTTACGCTCATGGCGGCGAAGCAGAGACTTTAGGAGATTTTTAATTTGGGGAAAAAGGAAAAAAATTAAATTTGGTTCTATTTTTAGGTTTTTCTTAAGTCGTATTTACGGTTTGTTTTTTTCCCCGATATTTACGGTTGTTAGAGATTTAAGGAAATTAATTATTTATTTTAATAAAAGGAAACTATTAAATATATACAAAGTAAGATTTTTATCGAATATGCATAAAGATTATAATAAATGGAATTTGTCAAATACCATACTGTACAAAGTATAAAAAAAAAAAAATTAAAAGTGAAAGCAGTTTATTTGAATTCTGAATTGAGTTTGCTTCTAGTGCATGTCAGTGTAGCTATTAGCTATGTTATTTAGCTGCTACTTCAGTGCCGTTGGAATTGTACATGTTTCGCGTGTAGCACTTAATTAGTTTCTAACAACTTTTACTTGAGATATAATACATAGATTCTCTTTGTTTCCTTCTTTCGCCTAGCTCTTTGTCCTTAGTTTTAATTGTGAAATCGTATGAAGGTCATTCGATATATATATATATATAAAAAAAAACTAATTATAGTATGCTTTGTTTGATGAATGTGATTCAGATTTCACTTGAAATCAATTTAATGTTACAGTTGCTGTCTCTGAAACCCCCTTAGAAAGGTATATGTCATCTTTTAGCTCTGCCTCTATTTCCTCTGCCTAGTGTTGCTCTGACTGGTTTATCCGACAACTTATGTTGTAACTAGAGCTGGAAGAGAGCTCTTGTTCACCGTTGTCTCGCAAGATGAGACTGTTTCCTTACTCCATCACAGTAAAAAAATGGATCAATCTTATGTAAAAATATCTTCTTTGATCTCTGGACTATGGTTTCAGCCTCTAAGGTATGCATAGATGTGACTGTTGAACGGCTTGGAGATGGTGCAGCGGCTGGACTATATGAGCTTCTCAGTGTTCAAACTCCATCTCCTTCGCTCTATGCTTTACCTGTATAAATCTCTTTTATTGATTCCTACTTAGTATCAGTAACTTTTCCTGAATTGTTTAAAAATTTTCCATTGGTTTTAACAGGTGTGCTTACAGCATTCTTCTATTAGAGCATCATTATTGGTGACACTTGCAATGTGTCTTATTTAAAAATTTTGTTTTATGTTTGTTCACAAAAAGTTTGGAACCATGAGAGAGAGTGTACTATTTAGTGCACTTTGGATCCAAACTTTTTGTGACCAAACAAAATTTTTTTTTATTTTTTT
The DNA here is from genome assembly GCA_000411095.1 of Aethionema arabicum. Taxonomy (NCBI): domain Eukaryota; kingdom Viridiplantae; phylum Streptophyta; class Magnoliopsida; order Brassicales; family Brassicaceae; genus Aethionema; species Aethionema arabicum. The sequence goes on from KE153488.1 coordinate 29,519, forward strand.
AAATAAAAATTAGACACATTATGATGCTCTTAGTCATATAATATGAATTATATATGTTTTTGAATCTCTAAAATTTGTGAAAAAATCTGGTTTTATTCAATCCAAAGCCTATATAGTAGTGGCAGTACAAAGACGCCAATGAATATAATAGAGAGATATGAGGAGAATCAGAATCAAAGCTCTGTTTTTATCCATTTTTTTTTGTGGTGAATGATGAAACTCCCTGTTTTTGCATCTTTCTCCAAATTCAGGAGTGTTGTTTGGTGAAGATCTATAAAACTATGAAAAGTGTAATTATATATTTATATATATGAATCAAAGAGGTCAAAGAGCAGTTGGAGAGACTACACGGCAAGTATGGACTCCAGAGAGTTCAAATCTATTGCTCATTAAATTCTTTAGTTTACTCACAAAACGTGTAATATCTCGTTCCATGAAATATCATATTATAATATATTATATACGTTTCTGTGTTTAAAAATGTGTGTTAATGAATAAGATAATGTCAAACTTGCAGAAATTGTTGTTAGATTATTTTATTTATCTTGATAATCATGTGTTGAATGAAATATTTTCTTATTTAAGTGTTAATTTTTTTTAATACACATCATCTTTATAAAGTGGAATTACCAAAGTCACATTAATTTGAAATTATATTGTTGTTTAATGATAAATTATATCTGCTTTTGTAACTATAAAACTTGAAAAAAAAATCTGGTTTTATTCAATCAAAAGCCTACATAAGCAATACAAAGACGCAAATGAATATGAAATCAAATTTCTAGTGAATAGAAATTCACAAAAAAAAAAAAAAACCCCAAACTGATTAAAACTAAGTAAAAACAGACCTACAAAAAACTTAAAACTAACTCCAATTTAGAGCTTTTAAATCCTCCACATAGTCTACACAACATTTAAAATAGTTAAATCTTTCTAAACCCTTAATCTCAACTTTCCCAAAAATATTCTTCTCAAGATTAAAGAAATAAACATAAAACGGATGTACTATATAATATGAAGACATATACAGCACAACATCACCTGTACCCGTCACTCCAGCTACACGATAGTGTGAATTTTCTCTGTTGAAGAAAATTGAAGGCAAAAGATGCACTTGTTTAGACCAATCTTCTTTCTCCACATCTTCTAAAACCCATAACTCAAGATTGAATCCCTCCTTACCATTCTCTACCAATTGTGTGGTCGTGATTCCACCTAATTTACCTTTGAAATTTACCAAAACATGAGGCTGATAACCCCAAGGCTGATTAGGCCAAGGTTTATCAAGAAACTTGAATTCTTCAGAATTCAAGTCAAAGCAAACTATCTTGTAAGAATTCTCCGTAAAAAAGGAGGCACTATAATACAAAATTCCATTAATACAAACATTGGATACTGAAGGAGAATGATGTAAAGGGCAGTCTAAACTCCTCCAAGATAGTCTTCCAGATTCTAAGTTTAAAATTTGATAACTTGATGGCAAAGCTTGACTTGAAGACAAGGGAGAACTAATGGCTAAAACACTAAAGTGTTTATTAATGGGATTATATCCCAAAAAGCTCTGTTTTACTCTTGTGAGATTTGGTAACGAGAAGCGATGTCTAGTGGTAGGGTTACATATCATTGGACTGTTATGGTTTACTAAAGTAGGGCAATAGAGTAAGCCTGAGACTAGAGTACACATATGAAAGGACCAAGTTTTGGGGAGAGTCATATGAAATTCTGCCGAAACTGAATTCTTACTCGAGATTTGAGGAGATGAGTATAAGTAACACTCCTTGTCTTTATTTTCGGTTACGAAAAGGAGACGAGGCCGAGTTATGGACTGAGTCAAGAACAACTCGGTGAAATATGGAGAGTCGAGTAGAGACGCCCATAGCTTAGATACACAACGGTATCTGGCGATGGATTTTGATGGTAATCTCGAAAGTATTTGAAGGATTACATCAGTCGGAAGATTCACGCTCATGGCGGCGAAGCAGAGAGAGAGACTTTAGGAGATTTAATTTGAGGGGAAAAATCAAATTTGATTCTGATTTTAGATCTTTTCTTTTTCTAGTGTTTTTAGGTCTTTTTTTTTTTAGGTCTTCTTAAGTAGTATTCACGGTTGTAGAGATTTAAGGAAGTTAATTTATTGATGAAAAAAAAGGAAGTTAATTTATTAATAGGCTTTATTATTTATTTCAATAAATGGAAACTTTTAAAGACGTACAAAATAAGATTTTATCAAATATGCATAATGATTATTAATCCTTTATGAATTTTTATGTTATCAAAAAACTAAGAATATCATAATTTAAAAGTTGTGTACTTGTAGGGATGTCAATTCGGGCTAAAGCCCGCGGGCTAGCCTGCGGGCTATCATATTCTATTAAAATGTATTAAAATATTGATTTATATATGAATTTCCATGACTAATGTAATATTGATTTATTTAAATATTTTGATTTTATTTTGTTTATACTGATTTATTTACATTTATAGTGTTTTTATTTGTAAGTTCGGAAAGCCCGAGAAAGCCCAAAAAAGTTCAAAAAGCCCTGAAGCCCTATCCTGGCCTGGCCGGGCCGGGCTTGAAAATATAAACCCGAAAAAAACGGGCCGGACCGGACTCGGGCTCAAATATGCACGAGCTTTCTGGGCTTCGGGCCGGGCCGGGCCGGACTAGCCCGATTGACATCCCTATGTACTTGATCAAATTAAGGTTTTAATAAATTGGAATTTTTTAAATATGGAAAATGTAAGTACGATTTTTTTATGTTAGATGCCTAACATCAAATTCTAACTCACGTTTTTACATATACATATCGGGCTTGTCTGTTTGATAATTTCTAGCATCAACAACACCTAATATTGTTCGTTTAGTTTGTCATTAAAAGTGAAAGCAATTTATTTGAATTCTGAATTGGATTTAAGGTATGCATAGATGTAACTGTTCAACGGCTTGGAGATGCTGCAGCAGCTGGACTATATGAGCTTCTTACCATTGCTCTAAGTGTTCAAACTTCATCTCCTTCCCTCTATGCTTTACCTGTATTAAAATATTTCATTGATTCCTACTTAGTATCAGTAATTCTCCATGGATTTAACAGGTGTGTTCGACATGGATAGTTACAGCACTCTCCTTTTGTCATATATATAATATGAATTATATACTTGTTTAGTGATAAATTATATCTCTAAAATTTGTAAAAAAATCTGGTTTTATTCAATCCAAAGCCTACATAGCGATACAAAGACGCAAATAAATATGAAATCAAATATCTAGTGAATAGGAAAGTAACAAAAGAAACCCCCAAACTGATTAAAACTAAGTAAAAACTGACCTACAACATAAAACTAACTCCAATTTAGAGCTTTTAAATCCTCCACATAGTCTACACAACATTCAAGATGATACCCGCGCTTAAATCTTTCGAAACCGTTAATTTCAACTCTCTTAAGAATATTCTTCTCAAGATTAAAGAAATAAACATAACATGGATTCAAAATATAATACGAAAACGTATACAACACAACATCACCTGTATCCGTCACTCCGGCTACACGATAATGTAAATTCTTTGTACTCCACAAAATTGACGGTAGACGATACACATGTTTAGACCATTCTTCTTTCTCCACATCTTCTAAAACCCATAAATTCAGCTCAATATTTAATCCCTCCTCACCACACTTTTCCGATTTTGTGGCGATTCCACCTAATTTACCCTTGACATTTACAAAATACTCAGGCTGATAACGCCAAGGTTTCTGATCAATAAACTTGAATTCTTCGGAGTTAAAATCAAAACAAACTATCCTCTCACGATACTCCATCCGAAAGTATGCAATATAATACAAAATTCCATTGATACAAATATTCAATCCTAAAGGAAAATGATGTAAAGGACAATCTATACTCCTCCAAGATAGTCTTCCAGATTCTAAGTTTAGAATTTGATAACTTGATGGCAAACCTAAGGGAGAAGTAATGGCTAAAACACTAAACTGTTTATTAATGGGATTATACCCCAAAAAGCTACGTAAGCTATGTTCTGCTCTTGTGAGATTTGGTAAGGAGAAGCAATTTCTAGTGCTAGGATTACATATCATTCGAGTGTTAGTAGGCCAATAGATTAAACCTAAGACTAGACTAAACATATCTGAGGACCACCTTCTCGAGAGAGACATATGAAATTCTGCGGTAACTGAATTCTTACTCGAGATTTGAGGAGATGAGTATAAGTGCGATTCGTCGTCTTCAGTGCTGATTGCTAAAAGGAGACGCGGCCGAGTTATAGACTGAGTCAAGAACAACTCGGTGAAATATGGAGAACCAAGAGTAAGTAGAGATGCCCATAGCTTCGATACACAACGGAATCTGGCGACAGATTTTGATGGCAATCTCGAAAATATTTGGAGGATTAGATCAGTTTGAAGATTTACGCTCATGATCAGTTTGCGTTTGGTCATGGCGGCCAAGCTTAAAGACTTAATTTGAGGGGAAAATCAAATTTGATTCTCATCTTTTTAACTAGTGTGTTTTTTTTTTCTTATGGTTGTTAGAGATTTAAGGAAGTTAAGTTATTAATAGGTTTAATTATTTATTTTAATGAACGGAAACTATTAAATAGGTACAAAGTAAGATTTTATCGAATATACATAAAGATTTTAATAAATGGAATTTGTTACAAAAAAAAAATTAAAAGTGAAAGCAATTTATTTGAATTCTGAATTGAGTTTGCTCTGTTTGATGAATGTGATTCAGATTTTACTGGAAATCAATTTGATGTTCATACTTATCTATTTTTCTTTGCTACTCTTTTAATGGAATTTGCTGTACAATATTCAAAAGGGATCACAATGGATAATTTTTAACTCCTCGAAAGAGTTGTCTCCTCAAGGTTATATGATGAAATTGGTTATTAAATATCTCCTCTAAGGAGATATTGAATATTTAAAACTTTACATATAAATTCAACTTTTCTTTTTTTTTGTTAATTGAATACATGGATTATTATTATCGATAAAAAATATATATATATATATATACTTCTCCATTTATATATAAAAATCGAAGAAGCAACCCTCCAAAGATGTACATTAATCTCGTCAAAAAAAATTAATTTTATTGTTAAGAAAATAAAAATTATAATTATCCATTGAAGGTATAAAAAAGCTTCGTGAAGATTGCTCTTTTTTTACATCAATTCCAAGTATTTTGTAATATCTTTTATTAGTTATCCTTTGCAGAAATTTTCTCCCAGAAATAGTAAGTTTGTTCAAACAACGTCACAGAACAAACAAGTGGAATCCTCTGTTTTTTTGACATTTCTGGTCACAAATTGTGTGCCTTTTTTTTTGATATTTTTATGCTTTTGACAAATGAAGAAGAAAACAGTTAAAAGACTCATCAAATCATGTTTTGGTATACTAACAGGAAACTCAATACTATACCCAAATGGAGAAAAGAATTGAAATTGGGTATCAATTTCATTGATACCAATATGATTCTCATAAAATGGTGAATTTCTTCCTTCTTATCAGAAGTTGCTTTGATGTAACACTTATGGTGAAAATAGTTCACACAACAATTCAAATATGGAATCTATTCACTCTTATGATAAGAGTCTTATCTAAAGGAGAATCTCTTATGGTCCATACTCATCAAACTATCCAGCTAGCTTCTAGCATCTGTGGAGAGTTAGATTCTCTGACCAACCCAAAGATTCTTATGTGGTTGTCTGTATATATAAGCAGTTATTGTCTAGATTTAAAGAAAGTAAGGAGGTGAAGGAGAAACAACTACAAAGTCTAGTCACTAGTGATCATAATGTTGAGAGAAACACCTTGTGATAGTAAAGCTTATACAACTTACAATATCTTATACTACTAGTTCTTTGCTTAGTCCTTGATATTAGTTTCCTTTTTTTGCAGTTTTGGTGAAAGAGATCAAAGAAAAGTACCCAAATTCTCTTATCTTCAAGATTGAAAATTTCTCATTGCTCAAGAAGTATCATATCAAAGAAGTTGAATCTTCTGTTTTCACTCTCTTTGGTCGCAAATGGTATATATATATATATATATATAAGCAAGCTTCTCTGATCTAATAGTTCATGTCACAAACATAATTGTTTCATTTCTTAATCTTTATTTATTCAAAAAACCAGGAAACTCATTTTCTATCCAGATGGGAATGAGAAAGAGAATGGAAACGGGCATGTTTCTCTTTACTTAGAGTTTCAAGGTTCAGAAGAACTTGTAGCAAGCTTTCAGTTTTCTGTCGAGAATCAGGTGAAACATACCGTTACTTCTCAAGAAGGTATACTACCTAACTAACGCATTAATTCATCGATTTTCAATATGAGTATTCATTCTCATGACAAAATGTTTATGTTTAAATTGCAGAAGTGGTGGGGTTTGATAGAACAAACAACAAGTGGTGTACAGCAAAGCTAATTTCCATGAATATTCCAAACGATAGCAAAGAAGAGTACCTTATGGGTGATTGCTCCATCTTTACAGTCTATTTCTCCAGGTTTCCCGGCTCTAAACCTTCAACAGCAGAAACTTTTAGCTTGGTTGAGTTACACCCTCCAAGGAACAGAGTGACTTGGAAGATGGAAAAGTTCTCAGCTTTCAATCCAGAAACAGATCACATGTCACATGAATTTACAATGGGAAACAGGAAATGGAGATTGCAAGTGTTCCCAGGAGGGCAATTGAATGCAAAAGGAAAATACATTTCAGTATATTTGATGGCAAAAGGGTTCACTGAAAACACACCCAAGACTAAGACTTACGCAAAGTATGCACTCAGAGTGCTTAACCAGAAAGAAGGGAGGCATCGCATCAAAACAGGTAAAAAAAAAAAAGGTTGAAACTTTTAAGCAGTTTTTTTTATTTTTAATTATTGTACCTTGGCAGCATCAAATTGGTTTTCTGAAGAGGAATGCAGCTTTGGATGGAGCGAGTTTATGACCTTAAGGGACCTTAATTGGGGTTACTTGGTGAATAATAAGTTATGTGTTGGAGTTGAGATGGAAGTTGTGTCAATTGCCAAGTACCTCTAGAGATCAAAGCTCCTTGTCATGCTTGAATTTCAATCTATCTATATATTGTTTACCTTATAAACCCTAATTCCAACCTCATAATTTAACCAAACACAGCTCAATGGCTCATCTTTCCAATTTTTCAATCTCGGGTGTTGTTCATATTATTACATGCATCATCAAACTTATCAGAGATCAATTAACAAAACAAAGATAAAAAAAAAGCACATTGATGAGTTTTTTTTGTAGAACCTTCTTTTGCTCACTGAGAGTCTTGAGGGTTGAACCTGACTGTTTCACGTTTATGTCGTGCAGCGGTGCCAAGTACGGATGGCACAGTGCCTCGTCGACTACATAAAATAGTTGGTTTAGGCACCAGACTCATGAGAAGATACAGAACAAGAAGTAGAGCATGTATATCTCACCTGTTATGCGTCTGCTTGGATCAAAGACGAGCATTTTCTCGAGTAAATCGACTGCACCAGACGACATGTTGGAGAATCGAGCAGCAAAGTTTTGTCTCGGATACTGCGGCGAACATATCTTCTTGCGTTGTCACTCCTTAAGAATCCCAAGCTTGTATCATCAGGAGAATCTATAAGCTACTTTCAAAGAATATAACACAATGAATACCGACGAAATACAGAGTGACACCACAAAGATTCTATGTCTTGACAAATAGAATACCTTAGTGATGAGTCTTAGCTGATGAACATAATCTTTGCCCGGAAATAACGGCTCTCTTGTCATTGTTTCACCGAGTATACAAGTAACCAACCGACCTAATATCAATTGCTGCTGTGTATTCTGAACAATTAAGAAGCAACTCAGGAGCCCTGTACCATCTTGTAACTACATATTCAGTCATGAAGTCTGTCTCAGATTTGGTCCTTGCAAGCCCGAAATCCCCAATCTTTAGATCACAATTTGCATTCAGGAGCAAATTGTTGGGTTTTAAATCTCTATGTAATACACTAGCTGAATGAACATCGAGACTAAATGACTCAATAACGAAGCTCAACTCTAGAATATTGATTCCTATAGTCAAGTATATATATATATATATATATATGTTATGTTGGATAAATGTTATTCTAAATTTAATAAAGGAGGTTTACAAAAATGTTTTCATTCAAGTTTTTTTGTAAAAATGTTCTAATTCAAACATTTTTTGTAAAAATGTTTTAACATTATACCCAATAATATAAATGGTATACCCTCACATTTTATGACAAATTTGCAAAAACGTATTGAATTAGGGCATTTTGCATAATTGATTTATATACAAAATAACATAAAATAACAAATATAACATAGAGTTGAAGATGATCTTAGTCTTTACCCGACCAAATTGCAAAATAAAATTACAAAATCAAAATCACAAAATTAAAATTACGAAATATGAATTGGCCAACAACCGAAGAACACAATCATTTTTTTAATTTTTAATTTTTATTTTCTTATTTTCATTTGTTTTTTTTTAAGTCTTGAGAGCTTTTGAAACTGTATGTTTTTATAGGTATTTCCCATTCAAAATTTAGTGAAATGAATTTTAAGAAATTAATTAAATTATATAATATAAATAATAATGAAATCTATTAAAAAAAATTTCTTTTTTTCACAATCTGACCTTAAATCCTAAATTTTTGCGTTTAGCCAAAAAAAACCCACAGAAAAAAAACATAACAAAAAAGAACCCTCTATTATTATTATTTCTTTTTTGTCAATTTTGACCATCTATTAGTTGAAGTAAACTCCCTATTTAGGTGAAGCGGAGAGAAGAAGGTATGATTCAATCTTATGTAAAAAATCTTTCATTGATTCCTACTTGGTATCACTAATTCTCCATGAATTCTTTGACAATTCTCCATTGGTTGTGACAGCTGTGTTTAACATGTTACAGAATACACATATAGTATTTGTACAAAGAGAAACATATTCCTCTCATTTTAGTTGCAATAGTGTTATAACATATTTTTAAATCTTTGTAAATCTCGTTTTATTCTATCGAGGCTTATAAAACAGTAGTAAAATACGCAAATGAATATGAAAACAAATATCTAGTGAACAGAGAATATCACAAAAGAAAAACCAAATTAATTAAAAAAAACTAACTCCAATTTCGAGGAAAAAAAATTGATTCAAGCTAAGTAAAAACTAACTCCAATTTAGAGCTTTTAAACTCTCCACATAGTCAACAAACCCTTGACAATCACTATGCTCAAATGCTTCAAAACCCTTAATCTCAACTCTCCTAAGAATATTCTTCTCAAGATTAAAAAAATAAACATAATATGGATTGTTTATAAAACTCATGGACAACACAACATCGCCTGCATCCGTCACTCCAACTACACAAGTATTCCACAAAATTGAAGGCAAAAGATAGACTTGTTTAGACCATTCTCCTCTCTCCACATCTTCTAAAACGTATAAACTCAGCTCAAAATTTAATATCTCCCCACCATATTCTACCACTTTTGTGGTGATTCCACCTAATTTACCTTTGAAATTTACCAGACCTTGAGGCCCATAACGCAAAGGGTCATCAATAAACTTGAATTTTTCAGAATTAAAATCAAAGCAAACTATCTTGCAGGGATATTGCCTCCCAAATTTTGCACTATAATACAAAATTCCATTAATACAAATATCCAATCCTAAAGGAGAATGATGTAAAGGACAATCTAAACTCCTCCAAAATCGTCTTCTAGATTCCAAGTTTAGAATTTGATAACTTGATGACAAAACTTGATTAGAAGGTGAGGGAGAACTAATGGCTAATACACTAAACTGTTTATTAATGGGATCATATCCAAAAAAGCTATAATCCCCTCTTGTGGGATTTGGTAGCGAGAAGCGATTTCTAGTGCTAGGGTTATATAACATTGGATTCTCATAGTTTGGCATATTAGAGCAATATAGTAAGCCTGAGACTAGAGTAAAAATACGCAAAAATTCTGTTTTGGGGAGAGACATATGTAATTCTGCGTCAATTACCGAAAGAGATGACTCGGAATTCTTACACGAAATTTGAGGAGATGAGTATATGTACCACACGCCTTTATTTTCGATTACGAAAAGGAGGCGCGGCCGAGTTATGTACTGAGTCAAGAACAACTCGGTGAAATATGGAGAGTCGAGAGTAAGTAGAGACGCCCATAGCTTCGATACACAACGACATCTGGCGATAGATTTTGATGGCAATCTCGAAAGTATGTGGAGGATTAGATCAGTCGGAAGATTTACGATCATGGCGGCGAAGCTGAGAAACTTTAGGAGATTTAATTTGTGGGGAGAAATCCAATTTCCCTTTATTATATTTTGTAAGATTATGAGATTTTAATTTTTTTTGTATTTTGTAGGATTCGTTTATATTTTGTAAGATTATGTGATTTTAATTGGTTTGTATTTTGTAGGATTTGTTTATATTTTGTAAGGTTTAGGTTAATCTTAATTATAAAATTATATTTAAAATAATATTTTTGTTTTGTTTTGTTTTTTAACGTCAAGCATTCATCACTAACGAATAATATATTAGTTTAGAATAATTTAAATTTAATAAAAAAAAATTGAGAATTAAAAAGTAAATAATTAATTTATTAGTGTCGCTAAGTTATTATATATGAAAAAAAAACTTGTAGTACTAGTTTGCCGTCAAGTTTCAGCATAAATACGGTAGGCAAATTCCAAAATAACTACGATAAGAAACTTAAAAATGATATCATTGTTTATTGTGCACCTATTCATAATCTGTTCTAGATCCGGCCTTGACCGATCCGTATTTCTCACTAACCAAGACTCCCGTAGAAATCGAATACGAAGAATATTCCAGCTTTAAGTGATTTTTATCCTCTCCTCCGCACTCTACCACAGTTTCCGTGTTCGAAACAACATGAATCTCTCCAGAGAATCAGAATCAAAGCTCTACTTTTATCCATTTTTGTGGTGAATCTCTGTTTAGGTTATTTTTTTCCCAGATTCCGGAGTGTTGTTTGGTGAATTATAAAGTTGTTTAATGATAAATTATATCTGCTTTTGTAACTATAAAACTTGTAAAAANGATTTTTATCCTCTCCTCCGCACTCTACCACAGTTTCCGTGTTCGAAACAACATGAATCTCTCCAGAGAATCAGAATCAAAGCTCTACTTTTATCCATTTTTGTGGTGAATCTCTGTTTAGGTTATTTTTTTCCCAGATTCCGGAGTGTTGTTTGGTGAATTATAAAGTTGTTTAATGATAAATTATATCTGCTTTTGTAACTATAAAACTTGTAAAAATATCTGGTTTTATTCAATCCAAAGCCTACATAAGCAATACAAAGACGCAAATGAATATGAAAATCAAATATCTAGTGAATAGAAAATCCCAACAAAAAAAAACTCAAATTAATTAACCAACAACTTAAAACTAACTCCAATTTAGAGCTTTTAAATCCTCCACATAGTCTACACAACATTTAAAATAGTTATCTTTAAATGTTTCTAACCCCTTAATCTCAACTGTCCTAAGAATATTCTTCTCAAGATTAAAGAAATAAACATAAAATGGATCTACTATATAATATGAAGACGTATACAACACAACATCACCTCTACCTGTCACTCCAACTACACGATAATGTGACTTTTTTGTATTCCAACAAAAAATTGACGGTAAACGATACACATGTTTAGACCATTCTTCATTCTCCACATCTTCTAAAACGAATAAACTCAGCTCAAGATTTAATCCCTCCTTTACCCATTGTGTGGTGATTCCAGCTAATTTACCCTTGAAATTTACCAAAAGTTGACGTCCATAACACCAAGGTTTATCAATAAACTTGAATTCTTCAGAATTTAAATCAAAACAAACGATCTTGCTAGGATACTGCATCCAAAGCTTGCAATATAATACAAAATTCCATTAATACATACATTACTTTTTGAAGGATAATGATGTAAAGGACAATCTAAACTCCTCCAAGATAGTTTTCCAGATTCTAAGTTCAGAATTTGATAACTTGATGGCAAATTTTGACTTGATGGAAAAGGAGAAAGTAATGGCTAAAACACTAAACTGTTTATTAATGGAATTATACCCCAAAAAACTATCTTCTGCTCTTGTGAGATTTGGTAACGAAATGAGATGTCTAGTGGTAGGGTTACATAACATTGGAATGTTTTTGTTTTTTCCTACAGTAGTCCAATAGATTAAGCCTGAGACTAGACTAAACATATCTGAGGACCACCTTTCCGGGAGAGACATATGAAATTCTGCCGTAATTGAATTCTTATACGAGATTTGCGGAGATGAGTATAAGTACCACTCATCTCCTTTATTGTCGATTACGAAAAGGTGACGAGGCCGAGTTATGGATTGAGTCAAGAATAACTCGGTGAAATATGGAGAGCCAAGAGTAAGTAGAGAGGCCCATAGCTTCGATACACAACGGAATCTGGCGATAGATTTTGATGGTAATCTCGAAAGTATTTGGAGGATTAGATCAGTTGGAAGATTTACGGTCATGATCAGTTTGCGTTTGGGCATGGCGGCGAAACTGAGAGAGACTTTATGATATTTTTAGGTTTACGATCAGGGCGGTGAAACTTAGAGACTTTAGGAGAATTAATTTGAGGGGAGAAATCAAATTTGGTTCTCTTTTTAGGTTTTTTAAGTAGTATTTACGGTTGTTAGAGATTTAAGAAATCAAAATTATATAATACTCTCTCAATGTTAAATTAGTTGATGTTTTAGGTTTTATTTTTGTGTCATTTTATTTGATTTTTTATGATTTTTTATTTAAATTTATTAATAAAAATAGTTATATTTGTGAGTTTCAAAAATTGAATCTAAAAACTAATGATTTGATTGGTTGTTATGTAATTAATAATAGAGAATTGTTGAAAACAATATCACATTTATTAATTCTTAAATTGTGTGTAAAATCTAAAACACCATCTAATTTAAAACGGAGGGGGAAGATTTTACCTTTAGCACGAAAATATATTATTTTTTTTTAATAAATATATATTATTGAGTTATTAGATAGAGGTTGTAAATTACAACTTGTAATGGAAAAAAAAAGATAGAGGTTGTCAAAAAAAATGTTTATGTAAAGATTTTGTTTAAGTTATATAAGATTTGGGTTAATGTTATTTTCTTATATTGAAAAATAAAGTATTAATTTATAAAAGTATATTAGTTTAGAATAAATTAAAATTTTAATTAAAACATTGGTAGAAATTAACGTGAGAGTGCATAACCCTGTTTTTGTCACCAAAGATCCCAAAACTAGTTTCAATGAAGTTATATAATATGAATTATATTGTTGTTTAATGATAAATTATATGTGTTTGTATCTCTAAAATTTCTGAAAAAAAAAAACTGATTTTATTCGATCCAATATCTAGTGAATAGACACCGATGAATATGAAATAAAATTTCTACTGATTTTATTATGTGGATGAGATGATCACCATTAAAGTAAATTGGTTTTTTCCCCTGAAATTATGATTTTTAAGCAAGGACAATTTTGTGTACTTATGATACTAAAAAAATGTTTTTGTTAGAAAATACACCCAAAGTAGTGCAATTTTGAAAAAATTAAATTAATGTATGTTTTTATAATTTCTCTACAAAATTACAGCATTATTTGTGAAAATAATTGTAGTATTTTGAATTTTTTTTTTTAATGTATGGACTTATAAATCTACACTTTATGGATCTACAAATTTAGTGAGTAACAGCTTAAACTGGCCCGCAACTTTACTTTTAAAAAAAATAGTTATTATAATGTGATTGATATTTTAAAAAATTTGGCACATTGTCTAAAATATTTAAAAAATATTGATTTGATTAATATTGATCTAAAATAAAATAATATTGATCAGTTTTTCAATTTGATATCTAAAATATTTTATCTAAAAAATATTGATTTGATTAATTTGATAAATATTACATTTTGTTTTCATAATAAATATTGTATTTAAGATTAGTTTTCGTGTACCATCTTACATATATTATTTGGGGAGTACAAATATGGAGACCCCCCCGAAAAATAATTGTTTAATTACTTTTTGTGTCATTCTTATTTGTCTAACATACATTTATGATTACATTTATTGTTAGGGGCAATTTTGTCTAAAATAATAAATAATATGGAAAATGAAATGAATGTTTAGATATAATTTCGTGAATATATTAGTAAGTATTAAATTAAATTTTTTTATTTAAAAACTAAAATAAATATAATCAAACCTCATTTTATTATTGGTTTAGATCAAAAATTTATTTTTTTAGCAAAAATAAACTAAAAAATAAATAAAAATAATAATATTTTATTAGTAGGAGAGACTCATTTGAATCTCTCCCAATGTTGATGCTTTTACAAAAAATACTAAGAAATTAATGAAACAACGAAAAACACAAAATAATAAGTGATTTGTGAGAGATAATTTGTTTGATTTTATAACTCAGTAAGTTGTTAGAGAGATTTTTTTAGAGATTTACTTTTAATTACATTTTGAATTGTTATTGAAAAATAATCGTTAGAATATTAAAATATGTGAAAATATAAATTAAATAATTAAAAAAAAACTTAAGAAAATTAAGATGGAATTGACACGACTTCTCTTTTAGTATAACTAGATATAGTAAGTAATGTTACTCAAAATCTTATCACGTGCATCATCTAATTTACAGTGATTAACTAATACTCAAAATATTTATAAGTAAAATCGAATAATTTATATTCCACATAATTTGAAATATATTTTACCCCGCACATCGTGCGGGTAAAATTCTAGTCTCATATCTAATTGATAACGCTAGGAAAAAAAATTGATAACGTTAGTAAATAGTTTCTTCTAAATTTTATAAATTTAATATAGCACATAAGCGATATATAATTAGCTTATATTTTAATTTTTTTTAACAGAAAAAAGTTATTAATATTTAAAAATTGTTGACATCGATGCTAGAAAGCTTATCTAAAAAGCTTCTTTAGATGCAGCAACAAAATTGAAAACAAAAGAGAATGAATCTGAAAATTATTCTTTGTTTCAACAATAATGCAGTTAGTTTTGGCTTTTGGTTTAGTTATTTTTTACTAATTAATTAATTATTAATTTTTTTGAACTATGATTCTTAAAAAAAAAATCAATACTTACCATGAATATTTTATTTTATTTGCATAATTTTTAGGTTTTCGTATTTCTTCCTTTTATATTATTTTAAATTGTTCTCATATTTATGCAATATCCTATAATTATTGGATATTATAATTTGAAATGGTAGGATATATCTAATTAAATTTTGAATTATGAACTCAACAATTATTATCATAAATAAAATATATTTTTCAATTATTTTTATAATAATTCTTAACATATTAGATTAGCTTATCTATCAAACATAGATATATACAGTAACATAAGATTATTTTTATAATAATACTTTTTATAAAATAGTTAGTATTTTATATATTTTCTATAGTAATGTTTTTTGTTATTTTGAATATAAAGTTGATCTTTTTTATTTTTTATATACTCTTACTCAAAATATTATTTTAGTTTTAATATAGCATAATTATTTTTTAAATTAACTTTCACAACAGATCTTCTGATTATTGTGTTAAGGATTGCTTACTGAACTCATGAACTGCTGAGTCGGAATCCAGCACTGCACATTGCGTAATTCGTGAATAAAGTTTTCATATTATTTTGGTTTTATTGATAATAGAGTAGCTACACATTGAATTTCAACTTTTGTTTTTTAATTCATGGGAAATTGATTATGCTTTTGACTATTCTTCACAAGAACAATTCTTAGTTTCTTACCACGGATGAAATTGATTATAAAGTAAGCTTTCTGTTGTTGCATTTTTTTGCTGATATAGGTTTTAAGTTTGGTATAATGTATGGATTCATGTTGAGACTTGGGTATGATTTTCATATGTTCTTGATGATTTTGTCAAAACTTAAATAGACCTTGACATTTTATATTCCAAAGGTAGATTTCTATTGATATGTTTTTGTTCCACCAAAATCTTTACATTCCCACATAATCTTCATCACAATCATTATCACTTTTGTAAGCTATAATTAATTTGTGTGCATAGTATACAGAAGTTGAAGAGCATGAAGAATTAATCGGAGAAACCAAAGAACATTGTAATAATTAAGACAAAATTCTAGGTTCAAACATTTCAAATTCCATATCCAAAAATTTTGACCGCATAAAAACCCAAAAGAAGCTAATGATCGAAACCCAAATCAAGGGAATCCTCAAGCCCGAGAATCGAACCGGAAAAAGCTTTACTTGCTGTTGAAAAAACTCCACTGGCCGTTGGAGCCGTCGGAGAAATCACTCAAAAAAATCTCAATAGTTATAGGTATTTTTTTTAAATTTTAATTTGTTTAATAAGAAAGAGAATGGTACGCTTAACTAACGTCACGTTAAGGTTTGGTTAATGAGAGTTTAAATTTCCCTATTTTTTATAGTTTGTGGTTTATAATGCCAATTTTAAAGTTTGGGGTTTTTTTCACCAAGTCACCAAAGTTGGTGGTCTAATTTACCATTTTCCCTAAAAAAAAGGAAACTATAAAATTTGTACAAAGCAAGATTTTATCGAAAATGCAAAATGATTATATATCAAAGTTACGATTATGGATGTATGTCGATAAGAAGTTAATAATATCATTATTTAAAAGATATCTTCAAATTCTAAGGTTTTAATAAATGAAATTTGTTAAATATGGAAGATATGGCAATGTATGTACGATTTTTTTATTAAATCTAGTTTTAAATTCACACATTAACGAACAAATAATTTAAATATTAAAATATATACTAATTTTTGTATGATAAAAATTTGAAGTTTTAGGAAAAAAATATTGAAAAAATATGGAGAGCCCAGGGAATCTGGGATAGATTTTGATGGTAATCTCGAAAGTATTTGGAGGATTACATCACTCGGAAGATTCACGCTCATGGCGGCTAAACTGAGATTTAATTTCAGGGGGAAAAAAATCAAAGTTGGTTCTGTTTTTAGGTTTGGGATTGCACATACAATATTAGTATTTATGGTTGTTAGAGATTTGAGGAAGTTAATTAGTATTTATATTAATAAATGGAAACTATTAAATATGCATAAAGATTATCAGAGTTTATTATGAATTTCTGTTAGTAAAAAATTAACAATATCATAATTTATCAAAAGCTCAGGTTGATCAATGTACTTGTTTTTTTTTTAACTCAAGGATCAATGTACTTGTTTAAATTCCAAAGTTTTTATAAATGGAATATGTTTTTTTTTAAGTAATAACTAGAATTTTTAAAATATGGAGAATGTAAGTAGGGATGTCAATTCGGGCTAAAGCCTGCGGGCTAGCCCGGCC
>KE153488.1:57364-78769 GCA_000411095.1 Aethionema arabicum
TTTATTTGTCCACATTAAATTTCGATGTTTTTTCCTATATAGAAAAATTATGAATATTTAATTTTGGTTTTTATAATTAATGATATATTTTTCCCTGAAAGAGCTTGTTCATAACTTAATTATATTTTTTATAATTAATTATATTTATATATGTACTACAACTGATATTAGTCATAAATATGTAATTATAAATATTTAATTACATTAAAAAAATGGAGATCTTCAATAAATTTTCTTTTTTGTATCTATCTAAATTCAATACACGTATCATTAACTAAATGGTTTCGCCCTTTTTTTTAACTGATTCTATGAATTTCAAATTGTAAATTACAAAAAAAACAAACAATTCAAATACACTTATCATTAACTAAACGGTTCACTTTTTCTTAATCCATTCTATAAATTTCAATTTTATAGGTTATACAAAACACACTTGCATCTATACATTTCTTCTTCATATATCACATTTCAACAAAAAAATCTTCAATGGTTGTATCAAAACATGATGTGTTCATTTGTTTTAGAGGAGAAGACGTTCGAAAAAACCTTCTAATTTACCTCGAAAATGAATTAAAGAGAACTAATGTGAAATACTATGTTGATCACAAAGAAACTCGAGGAGCAGTTATCGATATTCTCCTTCAAAGGATCGAAGAATCGCGACTCGTGTTGATTATTTTTTCTGAAAACTTTTTTAACTCAGCTTGGTGCATTAAGGAATTACTCAAAGTTACAGAAATGGTACCAAGAGTTAAAGTTATTCCTATATTTTATAAAGTGACGGTTGAAGATGTAAAACATAATTGGAAAATTGGGGAAAATGTAAAACGTAAATATAATAATAATAGTGTAGAGATGGAGAAACAAGTTAAAGAAGCTTTGAGGATTATTACAAAGTATATGGGGATTAGATCTTCGGAATTCAGGTAATATTTTAATTATGTCTAGAACGTTTTTATTACTATAATAAAAGTTTAATATAGCTACGATATTTACGATACAAAATAATACTAGTGAGGTAATATGTGTTTAAAGTGATTTTTGTTGTAAGGAAAAGAAAGTGATTTGTTTTTTTTTTTCGTTTTTCTATTTTTTTTGTGAGAACACACTTCTTTTACTTTATTAACATAAACTTTTTTTTAATAATTATATACAAAAATAATTTTCAGCTGTTTCATAATTTTTTTTTGAAGGAAATAATAATAAAAAAGAAAAAATTGCTAAAATAAATACAATAAAATAAAATTAAAATTAAAAAAAGAACAAATTGAAACTAAAAAATCATATATATAATTCTTTGTTTTTGTTCTTAAATTTTATCATTGTGTTTCTTTTGAATTTGATCAAGTTCTTTTTATTATTTAATCATCATTCAGAATATATAAGTATTTTCTTAAAAGTTTGTAATTATAACTCTTAAAATTAAACTTTTGAGCCTTATTTACCTAATTTAATTGTTTACCTAAATATTTAAAATATTAACCTTTCAATAATATTTTTTTTAATTTAATTATTAATAAAAATAAATACAAAATAATTTCTTAAAATTCGGTTTGAAACTCCGAAATCTCAAAACCGGCTCTATCCGCAGCTAACTTTGTCACGTAGCTAATTCACCAAAAACGGTCCAAACAATGTAATTTTTTTTCATTGTTTTGCAGTGCGGAATTGGACTTCATAAAAAAAATCGTCGAAGAGGTGCAAAAAGTGTTGAAAACTATTAATGAATCAGAGAACAAACACAAGGATTCAAACAAAATTGAGGCAAGACCACAAGTACTGAAAAGGCAAGAAATTTTGAAAGCAACGTCTAAAACACCACAAATGGCTACAAATCTTGCTGGGATCACAAGACGTCTTCAAAAACTACAAGAAAAGTTACAAATGTTCGAAAAAACTAACGAAACTCGTGTGATCGGAGTTCTTGGAATGTCTGGTATCGGCAAAACAGCACTTGTCAAAATGTTATTCGACGAGAAAAAAGACGAATTTCAACGAAAAATGTTATTCGTGAATGTACACAAAACTTGGGAAGAAAATGGACCGAAATGTTCAAGAGTTTTACTTCTTCAAAATCTTTTAGTGAATAACAAGACAATAGTGGAAGAAACTACACATGAAAATGTTGAAAACGAGTTACTTGAGACTAAAGTCTTTCTTGTGTTAGATAACTTAAGACACAAGAAACAACTAGAGTTACTTCTTGGCGATCGAAAATGGATCAGGAAAGGTAGCAAGATAGTTGTCGTGGCGAGCGATAAGTCCGTGGTTGATGGACTTGTCGATGATACTTACGTGGTTCCGGAATTAAACGAGACAGAAGGATTAAATTGTTTTCGCCATCACGCTTTTGGCGATTCTATCCCCGAGGGGAACTGGATGAATCTGTCGAAAGAGTTTGCGAATTTCGCTAAAGGAAATCCATTTGTTCTCAAGGAACTTGGTCTAGAGCTTCGAGGTCTCGATGAGACTTACTGGAGATCGAAGTTGCGTGAGCTCGAGCAAAGTCCTAGGAGAAACATTCAAGATGTTTTGAACTTGAGTTATGATGGTCTAAAGGAGCAGGAGAAAGAGGCTTTTCTTGATGTTACATGTTACTTTAGATCAGAGAATTATAAGTTTGTGGAATCTTTAGTGAGTAACAATGGTTCCGAAATCAAAGCTCTTGCGGATAAGTTCTTGATCGAAGTTTCTTGCGGCCGAATTGAGATGAATGGTTTGTTGTATACACTAGGAAAGAAACTGGCTTCGAAACAAGTAAAGAGGCTATGGAACCATCAAGACATTATCAATGTGTTGGAAAAGAAACCGGTAAAATTCAAATCGCTGAAAATTTTAGTGTTCAACTTTGAATGGCTAATACTTGTAGTGAACTATTTAATGTTTTCTTGAATTTTTGCAGCAGGGAGATATCTGTGTTGAAGGTATTAGAGGTATGTTCTTGGACATGTCTGAAGTAGCAAAGAAGATACCATTAGATGCAGCGGCTTTCGACAGGATGATGAATCTCCGATACCTCAAATTTCATGATTCTGTTTGTTATCAAGAATCTGAAGCTGAATGTAAATTGATCTTCCCGGATGGAATCAATTTCGGTTTACAAGAAATCCGATATCTACATTGGCTCAAATTCCCACTTGAAGAGTTTCCACCGGACTTTGATCCGAAGAACCTTGTTGATCTCAAGCTCCCTTATAGCAAAATTAAACGTCTTTGGGACAATGTTAAGGTAAATATCATGTGTTCCATACCGGTCCTAGACCAAGCGGTATGAGGTATTCGTCTCGGACCAAGCGGTACAAGGTTCTTGGTTTCGATTCTGACCCTTTTTTTTGAATATGTTTTGATGACAGGACACAAGAAACTTGAAATGGGTTGATCTCAATCACTCGAACAATCTCTGCGACTTGTCCGGGCTAGTAGGAGCTCAGAATCTTCAAAGATTGAATCTTGAAAGCTGCATAGATCTGAAAACATTACCCAAAGAGATGGAAAACATGCTAAGTCTCATTGTACTGAATCTAAGAGGCTGCACAAGTCTTGTATCTCTCGAGGAGATGAATATGAAGTCTCTTAAAACACTTATCCTCACTGGTTGCTCGAATCTTGAAGACTTTCAGGTGATATCAGAAAGCCTAGAAGCTCTTTATTTAGAGAACACATCACTAAAAGGACTTCCAGACACCATTAACAAGCTGGAGAAACTAGTTTTACTGAAAATGAACGACTGCAAATCGCTACAAAAAGTTCCAAATTGTCTTGGAAATATGAAATCTCTTCAAGAAGTTATACTTTCTGGTTGTGTAAAGCTCAAGAGTTTTCCTCATCTTCAAAAAAACATGAGAAGATTGCGGATTTTACTGCTCGATGGAACATCGATAAAAGAGGTTCCAAATCTGTTGCAATACTCTGAAATCTCGATAAGACGACCAACGTCATTGTTAAGACACTTATGCTTAAGAGGAAACAATGGGATACTTACTCTGCCACCAGATATGGATCAATTGCTGCATTTGATAAGTATTGATCTTAAGTATTGCAAGAACTTAACTTCTGTTCCAACATTACCACCAAATCTTCAATGCTTTGATGCGACCGGCTGCGAATCACTCGCAACGATAGGGGATCCACCTGCTGTTACTGTTTTATCCGATCAAGTTAACTCCACATTTACCTTCTCAAATTGTCACAAATTGGATGAAGTTGCAAAGAGTAGTATTGTTTCCTACATTGAAAAGAAGAGCCGGTTAATGTCACATTCGCTTAACCGATACAATTTAGATTCTGTTTCGGAATCTTTTATTGGAATTTGCTTTCCTGGAAGTGAAGTACCAGCATGGTTTAGTCACCAAAGCTATGGAGAAAAGATAGTTTTTCCAGAGTTGCGCCGATATTGGAGGAACCATAGGATAACCGGATTAGCTTTATGTGCTGTTGTTTCTTTTACAAACCACCAAGATCATCAAAACCAGCGTTTCTTGAAATGCACCTATGAATTCAAGAACGCAAATGGGTCTTTGAGACGGTTTAATTGCCCGGTTGGAACCATTCAGCCGTGGAAAATCGAGTCAGATCATGTCTTTATTGGCTACATTAGCTGGTCACAGATCAAGAAACAAAAGGAAGAGGTGGATAGTGATGATCAAGCCTGTCTTCGATTTGAAGTGATAGATGGTAGAGGTGATGAGGTTAAGGTTTCTCAGGTGGTTAAATGTGGTTTCAGATTGGTGTATGAAGTTGATGAAACTGAAGATAATGTTTCTTGGGAGATTACTGATCCAAATATGAGTGATGTAACGACAACACCTGTGGATTTAGAAGAATTTGCTGGTCAGAAAACTGAAAATGATGTTTCTGCAGAGAACTTACTTGTGCTGCTAATGAAATCTCTGTGGCTTGTTCTTATGATCTCCATTTTTGCTGGAGCTGCTTTTGTGTTGGCAGAGAACACCAAAACACAATGAATAATTCGTATGTATCTGTTTCTTCATGTACCTGTTGTTTCTTCATGTACCCTGTTGTTTCTTCATGTACCTGTTGTTTGATTTCAAATGAGGAAGACTGTTTCTCGAAATGACCCTTTCGGGCCATACCTGCGACAGACACCAAGCATAGTTAACGATTCCTTCACCTACAACATACACACATGTTCTATTATTTACGGCACAGAAGTCAAATACGATAAGAACTTCACTATATGGAAGAAATCTGGTGAATGGAAGGTTTCAAATACAAAAAGAAAAACAAAACAAAACTGAACCAAAGTAAGTTGTTTGTGACAAAGACCAATGGACTCCATTAGATAGAAAAAAGGAGTTTTAAAAAACTACGGATATGGTTTCACTTTTGACAGACTAGCTCTCGGTTTGCTCCCTCAACCTTCTAATGGTACTCCTCACTGTCACCGCACTAGCCGTACTGCCACAAGAACACAACCAAAAATCAATCAAACCAGACCATAAAATGCTAAATATGGAAGAACAAGAACACGAAAACTGATTGTTTAGTTACTTCATAGTGTATGCACCACCGGCCTTGACTTTCCCACAATCCTTGCAGCCCCAAATACCAACAGCCTTTCTTTTAACGGCGTACTACAGTTTGAATCAAATTAGCATATAAGTTCTCCATTAACAAAGCTTTGAGTGGGCAATTACAGCAAAAGTGAAACTTGTTGGGATTATAAAAGTACCTTTCCGCAGAACTCACAGAAGTATTTGCTGTGCTGACTCACTTCCATCTTCTTGATCTGCTTCCTAAGACTGGCACCATATCTGGTACCTTTAGAGACACAAAATCAACAGTCAGAAACAGACTACTTGTACGAAGTGATAACAGCAAATATGTTGTGCTAGCTCACTTCCATTTTCTCCCTGTTCATGATTCTCGAACTAAGTTTATCTCTCCAATAACATAAGAGATTCCAATTTAACCTTGTTTTGTTGAAACTAAGTGGAAATCAAATAGTAAGGTAGAGTCTACAATTGTATCATTTAGAGCCAGAATTTCTCCCTGTTCATGATTCTCCAACTAAGTTCTCTATCCAATAACATAAGTGATGCTAATTTACCCTTGTTTTGTGGAAACTAAGTGGAAATCAAAACTTAAGGTAGAGTTACTTTGCAGGTAACAAAATTCATGGATGGGTAAGTAGAATTTGATGGTCAATTACCATATTTGCCGACGATTCCAGCCTTCTTCGTTCTCTTGGTCTGAACCCAGCCAATGGAGGCAAATTAGTAACAATAACATATAAATTTAACAGGCATAAACGAGCTCAGGTTACGCAATGGAGGCAAATTAGTAACAATAACAGCATTCTTCGTTCTCTTTGTCGTATTGAATTCGACATGAACGAGCTCAGGTTACGCAATGAGATCGACGAGTACTAATACAGAACGATTGATTCGGAGGTTTAAGGACGCTAATTAACAAAAGTGAATAGAAGAGGCTCAAGTGCGATAATACGAAATCGGAGAGATGTAAGTGACAAAGACAATCTCACCATTGTCGCCGGTTGGAAGATTGACGAGAGGCAGCTTGGCGAAGAAGAGATTTTAGGGTTCGCGAAAGATATAAATACAGAGATATTTACGTAGGGTTTGAATCAAACCGTTTGATGCATTGGCCCATTTAACCATGGACATTATTAAACTAAAAAGGCCCATATTAGTTAGAGCCGAATTTAACTAAAATTTATATGAAACTGATGACTTAATATGAATCAGCTAATTTATCATTATAGTATTTTACAAAAATAGACTAATTTTATTACATTGTTTTCATCCTAAAAATAATCCATAAATTTCCATTTTTTTAAAAAATTTTTACTTAATTTTTTTGAATTCAACAATTTTCATTTTATTATTATATGTTACTATCAGTTGTTTTTTCAGTCATTTTAACGGATCAATAGCTAGAGCCATTGTTTAGTTTGTATCTAGCCAGTTCTGTGATCAAATATAAAATATTATAAAAGCAATTGTAAAATAAAACCAAATAAGATTTGGTCCGTGTCCTAGGGATATTACAAACTAACCCTTTTCTTTTCATTTTTTTATTTTAACACTAGTATAAAACTGGGAAAAAAAACACTAGTATAAATTTTTTTCCCCCAAAAACACTAATATTTTTTTATGATACTAAATATACGTAAATAAAATAATTGACAAATCTCTTATTTTTATGTAATTATATTATTAGTTTTTTTTTAACATAAATTCATAATGAAAACGTTGATAAAATCTTACTTCTACATATTTAATAGTTTTCATTCATTAAAATAAATAATTAAACCTATTAATAAATTATCTTAACAAGACCTAAAAAGTAAAAACTGAGCCATCTAAATCTTCTTTCGCCGCCATGATCGTAAATCTTCCTAGTGATGTAATCCTCCAAATACTTTCGAGATTACCATCAAAATCTGTTGCCAGATTCCGTTGTGTATCGAAGCTATGGGCATCTCTACTTACTCTTGGTTCTCCATATTTCACCGAGTTGTTCTTGACTCAGTCCATAACTCGGGCGCGTCTCCTTTTCTCGATCAACACTGAAAACAAGCAGTGGTACTTATACTCATCTCCTCAAATCTCGTATAAGAATTCAGTTAACGCAGAATTTCATATGTCTCTCCGAGACAGAAACTGGTCCTTAGATATGTTTAATCAAGTCTCAGGCTTACTCTATTGGTCTACTATAGGAAACTTTAACAGTCCAATGATATGTAACCCTGCCACTAGACATCTCTTCTCGTTACCGAATCTCACAAGAGATGAAGAGAGCTTTTTGGGGTATAATCCCATTAATAAACAGTTTAGTGTTTTAGCCATTACTGCTCCCTTATCTTCTAATCAAGATTTGCCATCAAGTTATCAAATTCTAAACTTAGAATCGGGAAAACTATCTTGGAGGAGTTTAGATTGTCCTCTACATCATTCTCCTAAAGGATTGAATATTTGTATTAATGGAATTTTGTATTATCTTGCAAAATTTGGGAAGAATGATCTTTGGAAGATGGTTTGCTTTGATTTGAATTCTGAAGAATTCAAGTTTATTGATCAACTTTGGCCTATTTCACCTCAACGTTTAATAAATTTCAAAGGTAAATTAGGTGGAATAATCACACAATGGTTAAATAAGGAGGGAGTAAATCTTGAGCTGAGTTTATGGGTTTTAGAAGATGCCGAGAAAGAGGAATGGTCTAAACATGTCTATCTTTTGCCTTCAATTTTGTGGTATAAAAGCTTGGAACATTATAGTGTAGTTGGATTGACAGGTAGAGGTGATGTTGTGTTGTCTTTGTGGTATATAACCATTCCATTTTATGTTTATTTCTTTAATCTTGAGAAGAATATTCTTAGAAGAGTTGAAATTAAGGGTTTTAAAGGATTTAAACATGGTTGGTTTCAAGGATGTGTAGACTATGTGGAGGATTTGAAAGCTACAAACTGGAAATAATTTCAATCAATTTGTTTTTTTTTTTGTGTTTTTCTATTCATTAGATATTTGATTTCATATTCATTTGCATATTTTTGTACTGTTTTGTAAGCCTCGGATAGAATAAAAGGAGATTTACAAAGATTTATAAACATGTTATAACACTATTGCAACTAAAAAGAGACAGAGTGTGCTTCTCTTTGTACAAATGTTATCTGTGTAACATGTGTGTATTCTTTAGCTACCAAAAACACCATTAAAGCTTACGGTTAAGACCCCTAGGGAGAATAATATGTCTTAAGAGCTAAGTCTCCTTCCTCGGCTACACACCTCTTCCTGCAACAGTTCCATCGGAAAATTAACGACCAATTTATAATCATTTTTGTAAAAATTGATTAGATTTTACCTCTTTAGTGATCTCGGGGGGATAAAATCCGCAGAATTACGAATAATTATTCGAAGAGATAAGAAAGAATGGAGAATGTTATCAAGATGAGCAAGAACAGTTGGATCAGAGCCTATGGTTGTGGCGTGATTTTTTAGCAACATTTTCTTGAGAAATTTAACGCTTCTTTCGCCGTCGAGGATCGCCGCCGCTGCTATAGCTTTTTGATCGACTGTTAACATTTCTTTTTTGTACTTACTGCGGTTTTGTGTTCAAATTTTAAGTTAAGAGTTTGTTTGAATTTAAAGAGGGAGAGAGAGATAGAAGAAGAATCATATATTGAGTGCTTGACCGTTCGTTGCCGGTCTTGTTAACAATTATAGAATAATAGAAAAGTAGATGTGGTCCATGTGGAATACAATATCTTGACTTTTTGTGTAATTATTATATTCATTGGTGAAAGAAAAGAGAAGATAAATTATCAAATAATATATACTTTAGTGTAATTAGTGTGTATTCTTTTTTTTTTCCGAGCTACAAGCGGGTCCCAATTAGTGTGTATTCATCGGTGGAAAGAAGAGAAAATAAGGTGGAAAAGAGAAATAGAATATATAAAGTACTATTAAAAAAAGACCAACAAAAATAGTATTAAAATTGTCAAATAATATATCTCTTTGGTCTTCAGTTTTTTTTTTTCATTTTTTTATTTATTAATATAAATAATATAAATGGTTGTATTTATTAATTTCAAAGGTTCAACTTACAATTTCTATTTTTATTTTTGTTATTATTTGATTGATTAATGTTAAAGAAAATATTTACATTACTAATTTTTCAATTTGTGTGAAAAAAACCAAAAAAATTAAAAAAATTTTAGAACAGAGTAAACATAAGCAGCAAGCCACCACGAATTTAACCACAAACATATATTTTACCTCACACTTTTTGTTACATTAAAAATAAATATATATAGTCAATACATCTATAGGTAATCTATACATTTTCTCCATCTAAATTTTAAGAAGAAAACATCGAAAGCCAGAATTGTTCATCATCATACAAGAACTCAGATATATCATCATTAACAACAGGATCAAAAACTCCGATTTCTGTTGTTTCTTGGTGATAAACAGGTACTAGGAAAGAGAGATCTGGATCAGACATAACTTCAACTTGAACTGGTACTACAAGTAACTCAAGATCTGAACCAGGTGCATCTTCGACTTGGATTGGTTTTTGGTGATCAAGTTCGGGTACTAGTAACGAGACATGGTTTGAGTTAGGTGCAGCTTGGTTATGGCACTGGAACTGGAGCATCGTGGAAGCTTCTGGATACAAAGAGAACGTTGTAGCGTGGCATATGTGTTGTCCGAAATAAGTGGTTTCGAAGATTTGAGGATTGTCTTGGATTATTTGCTCCTGCTTAGTAACTCTGCAATTCTGGTCATTTGTAGAACCAGAGGCACATCGAAAGTAATTCCTGCATTTTAAACATTTTTTTTTTAAATGACAAAGGAAATATCATACAAGGAGTGTTAATTTAATACTTCATAAAAATTAATTTAATATTCAATTTATAAGATGTAGTGTATAAAAATTTTAAATTTTATATATATGACGAATTAGTGTTCAAAATGTTAAATTCTTGAAATTCTATCATCAAATTTTCCACTGATACTCAGTGCCTAACAAGTTTTGTAGTTCACAATTAGGTCCGATTTAAGGAAAAAATAATTGCTTATAATTAATTCGTCGACTTTACCACTAATTTGTCAAATTTGTTTTTTGATACTCATTTGCCATTTCAGAAAATATTAAATTTTATTTGATACCATGTTATATTTCATGAATCCATATGGACGAATTCATGAAGAAGAGAAAGAAACCGTAGAGAGGACGAAAAGAGAAGAAATAATAAAGTAGATGTTTATTGATTTTGATTAACAAAGTTAATCAAAATTTACAAGTATGATATCTATATATAAGATATCTAATAATTATAATTTAAAAATTAAAGATTAAATTAATTTATGTAATAAGTTAAAAAAATACTATATATATTTTTTCAAACTTTGTGTATGCTATCTCTATTTAAGGAGTAAAATTTTTGAAGACAAAACTATTCTATGATTTATTTTTGAGTCCATATTTAAAATTTATTATTATTTATTACTTTAAGAAAATAATATGAAATGATTTTAGTAAATCTGTTTTTCATTAGTTCTTTATAATAAAAGTAAGCTAAATTAAACCTCTTATTCTGAAAGTTTTTAATGGATTTTTGACCGTATTTTCTCCAAGAGAAGCCATCGTTAAGGATCTTAGTATAAGTGTGTTGTGTTTTACGCTCTAAACCTCCTTTCTCTTCTACTAATCTCTTCCTGCACCATTTCCATCAGAAAATCCAACAGATCTTAAATGATTATACCCAAAAAAATCAACTATTTACGTTTTGTACAAAAAAATTTCAACTATCAAAAATAGTTTTTTAAACCCCTTAATTTTAATATTCGAAAATTTTTTAAACCTATTCGTTTTTTTAATCAAAATATAAAATTAAACTATAGTTTCAACAATTTAACCAAAAAAAATATAAATTTTTAAGTCTACATTTGAGATTTCGTTTTAAAAAACGTGATTTCTAAAATTTAATATTTAAAAAACAATTTCAATTCTTGAAAAAAAAAACAATTTCAATAGTTAAAGGTTCTTTTTTCACCAAAGAAAAAATAGTTCAAAATCTAAAATAACACGTTCTTTTTTTTACTTAACCTTTTTAGTGATTTTGCAGGCATACGATTAAGATTTGCCGTGTTTCGACCAAAAGTTTCTCGAGAATTTTGGGTAATTAAACGAAGAGATGAAAAAGAATCGAGAATATTATCGAGATAAGCAACTACGGTTGGATCAGAGGCTATGATCATGGTGTGATTTTGGAGCAGCATCGTTTTAAGAGTATTGACGTTTTCTTCACCATGGAGGATCGCAGCCGCCATAGCTTTTTGATCGATACTAAACATATCTATTTTAGAAGAGAACTGTGTAAGTACTTACTAAAAAATTTAAGTTTTGTTTGATTTAAAGTAAACGAGAGACATAAGAAAATGAAGAAGAGAAACATGTTTAGATCTAATTTGTTCACGTTGACCGTTTTATTTCTGCTGGTCTCGTTAAAAATAATAAAATAGAGCATACGTGGGATGAATGCAAAAAAAACCCTAGGGTTTGACGTTTTCACCAATTAAACCCTCACTTTTGAAGGGATGTAAAAAAAACCCTAACGTTTATAATTTAAGCAAATTAAACCCTCCCGTTAAAATGACTAACGGAAATCAAAACACAGTCGTTTTGGTACTGACCAAAACGACCGTGTTTTGATTAAAACACTTAAAATTCATCTAATAACTTATCAAAAATCCTAAAATTTACTAAAAAATTTTTAAAAATTTTTTAGTAAATTTTAGGATTTTTGATAAGTTATTAGATGAATTTTAAGTGTTTTAATCAAAACACGGTCGTTTTGGTCAGTACCAAAACGCCTGTGTTTTGATTTCCGTTAGTCATTTTAACGGGAGGGTTTAATTTGCTTAAAATATAAACGTTAGGGTTTTTTTTACACCTCTACAAATTAAGGTTTTGTCCCTTTCCTTTTACTAAATTACGAATCAGACCTTATTTTCCTTTCATGTGTTTTGATAATATTAAATTTAATATTTCAAATATACGTAAATAAAATAATTAACAAATATTGTTCTTATATCTTTGAGGCTGTTAAGAAAACTTCAAAACTAGAGATTTTTTTAAAATATCATAAATCAATTATTTTGCAAAAGTACCTTAATAAAATAAATTTAAGGTCTTTTTCAAAATAAGTGGTTTCGAGTGTTCATTTTTTTTGTTTTCGTGGGGTTCGAGTGTTAATTAAGTGTAAAAACCTTTCATACTACCGTCGTATTAATGGTAAAAAAAAATTATAATAACAAAAAATATGTATAAACTCACGATTTTTCAATTTTTTTCTTTCTCAATTTTAAATATATAAAATTTTAAATTTCACATATTTAAAATATATAAGGGATAATTAATTTGTGTTTTATCAAAAAAATTAATATTTATAATATATGTTCCGTAATGCACGAATTTAAAGCTAGTATTTAATCAAAATCGTACTTAAATTTCCCATATTTAACAAACTCAATTTATTAAAACCTTAGAACTTGAACAAGTGCAATTTTTTTAAATAATAACAGTATTAACTTTTTTCTTAGCATAAATTCATAATCTTTTTATGGATATTCCATAAAATCTCACCTCGTACATATTTAATAGTTTCATTTATTAAAATAACTAACTAAACCTATTAATAAGTTGGAAAAAAGACCTATTAATAAATTAACTTTCTTAAAGCTTTAGAAATACGCCGCTCTTTTTTTTTTTTTTTTAAACAGTAAATACTACTGGAAGTTAAAAAGACCTAAAATCACAATCGAATTTATTTGATTTTTCCCCTCAAATTGAAAATCTCCTAAAGTCTCTCTCTCCTTCGTCCTTCGCCGCCATGAGCGTGAATCTTCCGAGTGATGTAATTCTCCAAATACTTTCGAGATTACCATCAAAATCTATCGCCAGATTCCGTTGTGTATCGAAGCTATGGAAGTCTCTACTTACTCTCGACTCTCCATATTTCACCGAGTTATTCTTGACTCAATCCATAACTCGGCCGCGTCTCCTTCTCGTAATCGAAAGTAAAGGCAATTGGTACATATACTCATCTCCTCAAATCTCGTATAAGAATTCCGAGTCATCTCTTTTGGTTACGGCAGAATTTCATATGTCTATCCCCAAAACTTACTCCTTTGGTATGTTTACTCAAGTTTCAGGCTTAATCTATTGCACTTCTATAGAAAACTATGACAGCCCAATCTTATGTAACCCTAGCACTAGACATCTCTTTTCGTTACCAAATCTCACAAGAGCAGAACATAGCTTTTTGGGGTATAATCCCACTAGTGAACAATTCAGTGTTTTAGCCATTAGTTTCCCCTTGCCTTCTAATCAAGATTTGCCATCAAGTTATCAAATTCTTAACTTAGAATCTGGAAAACTATCTTGGAGGAGTTTAGACTGCCCTTTACATCATTATCCTCTAGGATTGTGTATTTGTATTAATGGGATTTTGTATTATAGTGCAGAATTTGATTGCCGCCGAATAGTTTGCTTTGATTTAAACTCTGAAGAATTCAAGTTTATTGATGAACCTTTGCGTAATAAACCTAAGTATTTTGTAAATTTCAAAGGTAAATTAGGTGGAATTACCACAAAATGGGTAAAGTATGGCAAGGAGGGATTAAATCTTGAGCTGACTTTATGGGTTTTAGAGGATGTGGAGAAAGAAAAGTGGTCTAAACAAGTCTATCTTTTGCCTTCAATTTTGTGGAATAAAAGCTGTGCAGATTATTGTGTAAGTGGATTGACAGGTGCAGGGGATGTTGTGTTGTCCATGAGTTTTATAACCAATCCATGTTATGTTTATTTCTTTAATCTTGAGAAGAATATTCTTAGAAAAGTTAAAATTAAGGGTTTGGAAGCATTTAGGTTTAATCGTTTTACATGTTGTGTAGACTATGTCGAGAATTTAAAAGCTCTAAATTGGAGTTAGTTTTGATTTGTTTGTAGGTCAGTTTTTACTTTTGTGATTTTCTTCTATTCACTAGACATTTGATTTCATATTCAGTTGCTGTCTTTGTACTGCTATGTAGGCTTTGCAATCAATAAAACCAGATTTTCTTACAAATTTAGAGATACAAACACATATATCATTCATATGAAATGACTAAAGAAGAAGGCTGTAACTATCCATGTTAAGCAGACCTGGTTAAAACCAATGGAGAATGGTTAAAGAATTCATGGAGAATTATTGATACTAATTATAGGAATCAATGATAGTATTTAATACAGGTAAAACATAGAAGGAAGCAGTTGAAGTTTGGGCACTAAGAAAACGAACTGATCATATTTATGGACCGTGATACTACCAGGTATGCTAAATCATTGTAAATTCTGTGTTTTTGTTCTGCATATGGCATACTGTTAGATTTAGTTGTTCAATAAGTATGAAAACTGCAAAAAAACTATTTATCTCTGCAAATAGCTTTCTTCAGGGGTTTTTTCGCAAAAGTTTTAAAACTCAAGGGTTGTTTTCACCAAAATTCTAAAACTCAAGGGTTGTTTTCGCCAAAATTCTAAAACTCAAGGGTGTTTTCGCAAAAATTCTAAAACTCAAGGGTTGTTTTCGCAAAAATTTTAAAACTCAAGGGTTGTTTTCGGCAAAATTCTAAAACTCAAGGGTTGTTTTTGCAAAATTCTAAAACTCAAGGGTTTTTTGGCCATTATCCCAACTTAGAATATAATAATGCATACAGTTCCTTATATAATGGTAGAGTTTTTGGGTGCTTCGTTAGATTGGATGCCATCATTCAAAGCACTAGTATGTGTTAAACCATCAAATGAAATGGTTCTTAGTTTGCATTAGAGTTTGCATTAGCTAAATTTAAATGAAATGGTTCTTAGTTTTCATTTAAAAAAATGAACTCATTCTTTTTACATATTTTGAAGCTTGTTGTATGTTTTTGTACCCAGCAAAAATAAGATGTGATTCATGTGGTGGTTTGTAAAATAAACATTTTATAATAAAGGTTTTCCATGTTTTTTTACCGTATTTATTCAAAATCCGCTTGCAAACAAAGATAATGTCAAACAAAATTACAAATATAAAAGTTAAACATATAAAATAAACTCTAAAATAACTCAAAAGTTTTCGTTAATGTCTATAAACATGTTTGTTCCAACATATTTTGACGAGATAGACTTGAAAATATACAACTAAAGTATCATTAAACATATGTATATTGTAATTAGATAATTATATTATAAATAAAAATTCAGTCTTGAATGTAATGATATATAATTACACAGGCAGTCTTCCTAACAATTTTTTCAATATATTTTCCTAGAACTTCAAATTTTTATCATACAAAAATTATTATATATTTTAATATTTAAATTTATAATCCTTGTTCGTTAATGTGTGAATTTCAAACTAGATTTAATAAAAAAATCGTACTTACATTTTACCAAAAAAAAAAAATCTACTTGTATTTCCATATCTTCCATATTTAACAAAATTCAGTTATTCAAACCTTAGAATTTGAAGATATCTTGTAAATAATGATATTATTACTTTTTATTAACATACATTCATAATCGAAACTTTGATATATAATCATTATCCATATTCGATAAAATCTTGCTTAATACATATTTGATAGTTTCCATTTATTAAAATAAATAATTAAACCTATTAATAAATTAACTTCCTTAAATCTCTAACAACCGTAAATACTACTCGATTTTTTCTTTTTTTTTGGACCTAAATCAAATTCGATTTTTCCCCAAATCTCCTAAAGCTTCTCAGTTTCGCCGCCATGCCCAAACGCAAACCGATCATGAGCGTAAATCTTCCCACTGATGTAATCCTTCAAATACTTTCGAGATTACCATCAAAATCCATCGCCAGATTCCGTTGTGTATCGAAGCTATGGAAGTCTCTACTCTCCCTCGACTCTCCACATTTCACCGAGTTGTTCTTCACTCATTCCATAACTCGGCCGCGTCTCCTTCTCGCAATCAACACTGAAAACGACCATTGGTACTTATACTCATTTCCTCAAATCTCGTGTAAGGATTCCGAGTCATCTCTTTCAGTTAACGCAGACTTTAATATTCATATGTCTCTCCGCAAAAGTTGGTGCTCACGTATGTTTACTCTAGTCTCTAGCTTAATCTATTGGCCTACAATTCGAAACTATACCAGGCCAATGTTATGTAACCCTAGCACTAGTACTCGCTTCTGGTTACCAAATCTCACAGCAGCTGAACAGAGCTTTTTGGGGTATAATCCCATTAGTAAACAGTTTAGTGTTTTAGCCATTACTTCTCCTTTACCTTCTAATCAACGTTTGCCATCAAGTTATCAAATTCTAAACTTAGAATCTGGAAAACTATCTTGGAGGAGTATAGATTGTCCTTCACATCATTTTCCTATAGGATTGAATATTTGTATCAATGGAATTTTGTATTATATTGCAAAAGTTGGGATGAAGTATCGAATAGTTTGCTTTGATTTGAACTCTGAAGAATTCAAGTTCATTGATACACCTTCTTGGCGTGATGATCCTGAGCATTTTGTTAATTTCAAGGGTAAATTAGGTGGAATCACCACACGATGGATAGAGTATGTTAAGGAGGGAATGGATCTTGAGGTGATTTTATGGGTTTTAGAAGATGTGGAGAAAGAAAAATGGTCTAAACAAGTCTATCTTTTGCCTTCAATTTTGTGGAATAAACACTGTGAAGAATATTGTGTAGTTGGAGTGACGAGTGATGGTGAAGTTGTGTTGTCTTTGAAACATATAAACCATCCATATTATGTTCATTTCTTTAATGTTGAGAAGAATGTTGTTAGGAGTGTTGAAATTAAGGGTTTAGAAGCATTTAAGCATAACTGTGATCTTCAAGGTTGTGTAGACTATGTCGAAGATTTAAAAGCTATCAATTGGAGTTAGTTTTATATTCATTTGCGTATGTTTGTACTGTTTTGTAAGCCTCGGATAGAATAAAACGAGATTTACAAAGATTTATAAATATGTTTTAACGCTATTGCAACTAAAAAGAGACGAGTATGTTTCTCTTTGTACAAATAAAATATGTGTAATAGGTGTTGTATTCTTTAGCTACCAAAATCACCATTAAAGCTTCCTCTTCAGATCCTTAATCTCAGTCACAGGTGACCGTTACTTTCATGTGTTCCACTTAGCCAAGAGTCAATTCTGCTCATCTTCTGAATCATTTAACCTTTTCATCTAAGGTTAGTTTCTAAAATAAACCTTTTATAATGAAGGTTTTCCATGTTTTTTAGCTGTATTTATTCAAGATAACACCTTCGTTGAGGATTTTGGAGTGGGAGTAACGTTCAAACAAAATTACTACACATAAAAGTTAAAGATATAAAATAACTCACAAACTTTCACTGATGTCTACAAACACGTTTCTTCTAACATATTTGATGAGATAAATATACAACTACAATATCATTAAAGATATGTATATTTAATAAGGTGTTTATGGCGTGATATTATGTATATTATTAAACATATGTATATTATAATTAATTAATAATATTATTCGTATATAATATTACGTTTTATTTTAAGTTAGAGTTTGTTTGATTTTGAAGAAGGAAGAGAGATAGAAGAAGAAAACATATATTGCTTGACCGTTCGTTTTTGGCTTCAATTATGAATTGTTTTTGTTTCATTTTATTTGATTTATTATTTTTTAATTTAATTTAAATGATTGTATTTAATTTAATTTAATTTAAAGTGTTATAAAATCTTACTTTGTACATATTTAATAGTTTCCATTTTTTATTAAAATAATTAAAACTATTAATAAATTAACTTCCTTAAATCACTACGACCATAAACATTACGTAAAAATTGGGCGAAAAAAAAAACACTACTTAAATTTTTTTTTTCAAACGTAAAATCAGACCTAAGAACTAAATTTGATTTTTCCCCTCAAATTAAAAAAAAAAAACCTAAAAATAGAACCAAATTTGATTTTCCCCTCAAATTAAAGATCTCCTAAAGTCTCTCTCTGCTTCGCCGCCATGAGCGTGAATCTTCCGAGTGATGTAATCCTCCAAATAATTTCGAGATTGCCATCAAAATCTATAGCCAGATGTCGTTGTGTATCGAAGCTATGGGCGTCTCTACTTGCTCTGGGCTCTCCATATTTCACTGAGTTGTTCTTGACTCAGTCCATAACTCGGCCGCGTCTCCTTCTCCTCATCGAAACTAAAAGCAAGCGGTACTTATACTCATCTCCTCAAATTTCGTATAAGAATTCTGAGTTATCTCTTTCGGTTAAAGCAGAATTTCATATGCCTCTCCCCAAAAATTGGTCCTTATGTAGATTTACTCTAGTCTCAGGCTTAATCTATTTGACTACTTTAGGAAACAAGAACAGTCCAATGTTATGTAACCCTACCACTAGACATCTCTTTTCGTTACCAAATCTCCCAAGAGAAGAACTTAGCTTTTTGGGGTATAATCCCATTAATAAACAGTTTAGTGTTTTAGCCATTACTTCTCCCATACCTTTTAGTCAAGATTTGCCATCAAGTTATCAAATTCTAAACTTAGAATCTGGAAAACTATCTTGGAGAAGTTTAGATTGTCCTTCACATCATTCACCTCTAGGATTTAATATTTGTATTAATGGGATTTTGTATTATACTGCAAAATTTGGGATGGAGGATCGTCGCAAGATAGTTTGCTTTGATTTGAACTCTGAAGAATTCAAGTTTATTGATCGACCTTGGGGTCAGTCGCCTCGACGTTTGATAAATTTCAAAGGTAAATTAGGTGGAATCACCTCACTATTGGTAGTGAATGGTAAGGAGGGATTAAAAATTGAGTTATGGGTTTTAGAAGAGGTTGAGAAAAAAGAATGGTCTAAACATGTCTATTTTTTGCCTCCATCAATATTCTTTGATACAAAAGTTTCACATTATTGTGTAGTTGGAGTGACGGGTAGAGGTGATGTTGTGTTGTCTGTGAGTTATATAAACCGTCCATATTATATTTATTTCTTTAATCTTGAGAAGAATATACTTAGGAGAGTTGAAATTAAGGGTTTAGAAGGATTAATGCATACTTGTCTTGTACGAAGTTGTGTAGACTATGTGGAGGATTTAAAAGCTATGAATTGGAGTTAGTTTTGCTTTGTATGATGGTGTTTGATTTTGTTTTTTTTTTGTGGTTTTCTATTCACTAGCTATTTGATTTCATATTCATTTGCGTTTTTGTACTGCTTGCTATGTAAGCCTTGGATTAAATAAAACGAGATTTACAAAGATTTATAAAGATGTTATAACACCATTGCAACTAAAAAGAGACAAAGTATGTTTCTCTTTGTACAAATAGTATTTGTGTATTCTTTAGCTACCAATCACCATTAAAGCTTCCTGCAATTTCCATTGAACAAAGAGCATAGAGTGAAGCAGTTGGAGTTTGGGCAGTGTCCAAGAAGAGAACAAAGAAGAGATTTTTACATAAGATTGATCCATTTTAACTGCGATGGAGTAACTAAATTGAAGACTGAAGAGATGGCCAGAGGAAGAAAAAACACACAAGCAAAAGATAAAGTGATGCTAGTATATATAAGTCTCAGGTACATTACATACGTTATGTTTTAATCCCTTTGCATCTCCCATTAGCTTACGTATATATATATCCTACGGACACATTTAGGGTTTAAGTTTAGAATGGGATTGTTCGTTTACCCATCTCAAAGACACAATTTATGTTCGTTTGGTTGTTGCTAGTTAAGTTATATGTTACCATCTTCCAAGTGATCTAATCCTCCAAATACTTTCGAGATTACCATCTAAATCTATTGCCAGATGCCGTTGTGTATCGAAGCTATGGGCGTCTCTACTTACTCTCGACTCTCCATATTTCACCGAGTTGTTCATGACTCAGTCCATAACTCGGCCGCGTCTCCTTTTCGCCATAAGAATTGGACACGATGAGTGGTCGTTATACTCATCTCCTCAAATTTCGTGTAAGAATTCAGTTACCGCAGAATTTCATATGTCTCTCCCCAAAACTAAGTTTTTAAGTATTTTTACTCTAGTCTCAGGCTTACTCTATTGCACTAGTATCCGAAAAGGTAACAGTCCAGTGTTATGTAACCCTACCACTAGAGATTGCTTATGGTTACCAAATCTCACAAGAGCAGATTATAGCTTTTTGGGGTATAATCCCATTAATAAACAGTATAGTGGTTTAACCATTACTTCTCCTTTACCTTCTAATCAAGATTTGCCATCAAGTTATCAAATTCTAAACTTAGAATCTGGAAAACTATCTTGGAGAAGTTTAGATTGTCCTTTACATCATTCACCTCTAGGATTTAATATTTGTATTAATGGGATTTTGTATTATATTGCAAAATTTGAGATGGATTATCCTTGGAAGATAGTTTGCTTTGATTTTAACTCCGAAAAATTCAAAGTTATTGATAAACCTTGCCATTATGGGCTTAAACTTTTGGTAAATTTCAAAGGTAAATTAGGTAGAATCACCACACAATTGGTAAGCTCATTAGATATTGAGGTGAGTTTATGGGTTTTAGAAGATGTGGAGAAAGAAAAATGGTCTAAACAAGTCTATCTTTTGCCTTCAATTTTGTGGAATAAACACTGTGAAGAGTATTGTGTAATTGGAGTGACAGGTGATGGTGAAGTTGTGTTGTCTTTGTATTATTTAAACAATCCATTTTATGTTTATTTCGTTAATCTTGAGAAGAATATTCTTAGGAGAATTGAAATTAAGGGTTTTGAAGCATTTGATCATAGTATTTTTAAATGTCGTGTAGACTACGTTGAGGATTTAAAAACTCTAAATTTGAGTTAATTTCAATCACTTTGGTTTTTTTTTTTTTTTTTTTTTTTT
>KE153488.1:97777-108541 GCA_000411095.1 Aethionema arabicum
CCGGTAAAAAAAATTTCTGGATCCGCCACTTAAGGAGAATTTTAATATCTTTTCAATAAAAAATGGAATATATATATATAGCAACTTCGATTGTATAAATGTATTTAAACTACGTTAAGGAATAAAAAAGTCTATATTGGCTGTAATTTTCACGTTTCTAGAAGCTAGATTGAATAATTTAATATTGAAATAAGAAAAATAATATAACATCTATGACTAAAAATGATTAATCTGAAAATTAATTCAGTTTTAACTTGCATATATTTTAAAATTATCCAAAAGGTAATCATCTCGTATATAGCTATTTCAATCTAAATAAAATTTAGTATGACAAAAGATAATCATTTGTAGAATATCCATTGCAATCGCCCGCTTCCGCAAACTCCCACAACCGCAATTGCAATCGCATCGATTAAATCGCATCGATTAAGTAGCAATCAATGAAATAATTTTATACTGGTAAAGCATAGAGTGAAACAGTTGACGTTTGGCCGCAGTTTTTTTTTCTTTTCGTTATTGATAAACCTCTCTCTATCTAATATATATATATAAATTTTTATTTTTAAAAAAATAAATAATATATTCTAAATGCTAAAGGTAAACTCTATTATATAATAAATTAAAATTTCCAATAATTTTTTTTCTAAATGTTAAAAAATTTTAAATATATAAATTTTAAAGTTTCACATATCTAGAATATATTAAAGTTAATTAGTTTCATCATTTATTGGTTCTTAATTTATCTTTTTATATCATAAAAAGATTATTATATTTTTTAATATTTAAATTTACATGTATATGTTTGTACTGTTCCACATTTAACAAACTCCATTTAATAAAACCCTATAATTTGAACAGATACATATCTTTGAAATTATGATATTTATGATCTTTTTTTTAACATACACTTTTTTTTTCAATACATACATCCATAATCGAAACGTTGATAATCTTTATATGGCTAAATTGAAATATTTTAAATTTCTATTTTAAAGAAGAAAGGCGTAACGATCCATGTCATACACACGTGTGTTAAAAACCAATGGAGAATAGTTGAAGAATTATATGAACAAATACTGATGCTAAGTAGGAATCAACGACATAATTAAATACAGGTAAAACATAGAGAGAAGCAGATGAAGTTTGGTCACTAAGAGCAATGGTAAGAAGCTCGGTTCATTAATTAAAATTATAGTGTTTGTTTTATCCAATGTTTAAGAAAGTGCTAGGCCATGACTTTCAGTCTAACGCTTATAACTCATAATCCGGGTCTAGGTGATTTTAAACGGTTTAAGCGCTTTTAGTATGAATATTATATATTTAGTGGCGGCTCAAACATTTTATGTACCCTAGGGTAAAAGAAAAATTAAAAAATATTTCGGCCCCGTATATGTTCCATTATTTTTTGGAATTGTTATATTATTTTTTGCAAAAAAAAATTTAAAAATTTGATTTTTTTTATATTCTATTAGTATTGTTTTTTTTCAAATCGTTTTTTTTGTGGTAATGTTTTAATTTTAATTTTTTTTTATTAAAAAAGTAAAAATAAAAAATATATGGACCTCTATTTTCAATGGACCTTGGACAATCGCACCACTCGTTTTCCTTTCTAAACCGATCCTATATATACAATCATATAAAAAGTAAGCTAAACTATTTCGGATTATTAAGACGACGTCGTTTCAAATTAAAAAAGAACCTAGATCGCTGTCTAGCCTGCCTAGTCGACACCTGTCCCACCAAATGTAACCACCCGCTTAATTACCTCTGGTTTTATGAAAATAAGTGGACTAGAGGACCATAGCATCTTGAACACTGGTTTTATCAAATGATCAAAAGATTGAAAATACAAGTTTTTTTTCATAATAACTTATCTAGACTAATAAATTAATTATTTATTTTTTAATTCTCAAACTTTTTTTAATAAATTGAATTTATTCTAAACTAATATATTACTAGAAATTTACCCGCAATATTTGCNTAAAAAATTAAAATTATTAGAGAAAACATATTTGTTACTGATGACTTGACGTTAAAAAAACAAAACTAATATATTATTTTAAATATAATTTTATAATTAAGATTAACCTAAATCTTACAAAATATAAACAAATCTTACAAAACACAAACAAATTAAAATCACATAATCTTACAAAACACAAACAAATTAAAATCACATAATCTTACAAAAATATAAAGGGAACCACATTGATTTCTCCCCTATGCCAGGTGATAATTTTGATTCCTTAAATCTCTAACAACCATAAATACTGCTTCTTAAAAAGACCTAAACAGAGAACCAAATTTGATTTCTCCTCTCAAATTAATTCTCCTAAAGTCTCTAAGCTTAGCGGCCATGATCGTAAATCTTCCGAGTGATGTAATCCTCCAAATAATTTCGAGATTGCCATCAAAATCTATCGCCAAATTCCGTTGTGTATCGAAGTTATGGGCATCTCTACTTACTCTGGGCTCTCCATATTTCACTGAGTTATTCTTGACTCAATCCATAACTCGGCCACGTCTCCTTTTCGTAATCGAAATTGGTGACGCCGAACGCTACTTATACTCATGTCCTCAAATCTCGTGTAAGAATTCCGAGTCATCTATTTCAGTTAAGGCAGAATTTCATATGCATATGTCTCTCTCAGACAGAGCCTGGTCAGTAGATATGTTTAATCAAGTCTCAGGCTTACTCTATTGGTCCACTTTAGGAAACTATAACAGTCCAATGTTATGTAACCCTACCACTAGACATCTCTTCTCGTTACCAAATCTCACAAGAGTAAAACAGAGCTTTTTGGGATATAATCCCATTAATAAACACTTTAGTGTTTTAGCCATTAGTTCTCCCTTGCTTTCAAGTCAAGCTTTGCCATCAAGTTATCAAATTTTAAACTTAGAATCTGGAAGACTATCTTGGAGGAGTTTAGATTGTTCTTTACATCATTTTCCTCTAGCATCGCATATTTGTATTAATGGAATTTTGTATTATGGTGCAACCTTTTGGAAGGAGTATCCTTGCAAAATAGTTTGCTTTGATTTAAACACTGAAGAATTCAAGTTTATTGATCAACCTTGGCCTAATAATTTTGAAGTTTTGGTAAATTTCAAAGGTAAATTAGGTGGAATCACCACACAATCGGTAGAGAATGGTAAGGAGGGATTAAATCTTGAGTTATGGGTTTTAGAAGATGTGGTGAAAGAAGAATGGTCTAAACATGTGTATCGTTTACCGCCAATTTTCTTGAATACAAAAGTTTCACATTATCGTGTAGTTGGATTGACGAGTACAGGTGATGTTGTGCTGTATACGTCTTCATATTTTACAGTAAATCAATTAAGGGTTTAGAAACATTTAAAGATAACTATTTTAAATGTTGTGTAGACTATGTGGAGGATTTAAAAGCTCTAAATTGGAGTTAGTTTTAAGTTGTAGGTTAATCAATTTGAGTTTTTTTTTGTTGTGATTTTCTATTCACTAGATATTTGATTTTTATATTCATTTGCGTCTTCGTATTGCTTATGTATGCTTTGGATTTAATAAACCAGATTTTTTTACAAGTTTTATAGTTACAAAAGCAGATATAATTTATCATTAAACAACTTTATAATTCACCAAACAACACTCCGGAATCTGGAAAAAAAAACCGAAACAGAGAGATTCACCACAAAAAATGGATGAAAACAGATTCTGATTCTCTGGAGAGATTCCTATTGTTTCGAAGAAGGAAACTATGGTAGGGTGCGGAGGAGAGGATAAAAATCAGTTAACGCCGGAATATTCTTCGTATTCGATTTCTACGGGAGTCTTGGTTAGTGAGAAATATGGATCGTTGGTGTTGAATGTTTTGCCGGAGGGTCAGTTCCGGCCAAGGCTTTTCTTAAATATTTTTAATACAATAGTAAATTATCTATTATCTATAAATATATATATACAATCTTTTGCAACAACAACAAAAAAAAGACTTTTTACATATGAAAGAAATTTCGTGAATAAGTAGCATATAAAAAAATAATATAGTTACAATGTTTATGACAAATTTTCGAGAATTCATGATTATATTAAATTAAAAAAGAGATTTAAGATTATGAAAAATACATTACATAAAAAAAAATCTGCAATATGTTTTTGAATCGATGTCTGTTGTCTTGTGGGTTAAAACTTAAAAGCATTTAATTACACCTTCAAAACACATAGTTTTTAATTTTAAAAAATTGAGTAATTATTCACGAACTTTATTTCAATTTCAT
Source organism: Aethionema arabicum (assembly GCA_000411095.1). NCBI lineage: Eukaryota > Viridiplantae > Streptophyta > Magnoliopsida > Brassicales > Brassicaceae > Aethionema > Aethionema arabicum. The sequence goes on from KE153488.1 coordinate 102,032, forward strand.
TTGTATAAATATAGTTTTTAATGATTTGGTGAAAAAAAACCCAATAATTTTAAAAATGGTTTTTTAGACCCCCGAACTTTGATAATCCAAATTTTTTAAATCTTACGAGAATTTTTCCATTAAAATTCAATTTTAAATATAAAATTAAATTATAATTTCAAAATTTAACAATAAAATATATTTCATATTTGAATTAATTAAACCATAATTTCAAATTTAAATATGAGATTTCCGTTTAAAAATCATGGTTATTAAGATTTAGAGTTTAAAAAGTCCGGTTATAAAATTTGGAATCTAAAAATCCAATTTTTAAAGTTGGTGGTTTTTTTCACCAAATTAACAAGATTCGTGGTTCATTTTTCCTTTTTTTTAACATAACTTTGAAATCTAATGAAGTTTTTTTTTCATCGATGAAAGTTTCTAATAATTGCTTTTTCTTTTTCATCTTTTTCAAAATAAGAAACAATTTTTTAAACGTTTATTAGTATTTTTCAAATACAACCGTTGAAACCAGCACGACATATAATATACTAACGTTATAATGGTCATATCATATCCACGTGCCAAGAACGTATAAAGCATCTGTTGATTCGGTCCACCATTTTTAACAGGCCCCGCATGACATAAGCTTTTCACTCTTAAAATTTCCAGAAAACGTCAAAAGATATCATCGCCCCTCAACAAATATCCTCTTCTATGTTTCCCTTTCCTCTTTAATTCTCTCTCAAGTTCAATTTCAATTTCAATTTCCCTCCACCTTCTTTTAATTTCGATTCCATGGTGGATACTAAACCGGTTCTTCACCAACCCGGTATCTTACTTCTCTGTAAAATCCTCCGTTAAATTCAACTCAAGCTCCTCTCTTTCTTCCTGGGTTTCTCTCTAACTCTAATCAATTCGAATCTTAATCACCTAATTCAATCCATAGCTTCAGAATTTAAAATCATCCAAAATTAGGGTTTACTTTCCTCTTTTATCAAAATTGAAGACTTTGTTCTTTCAAATGTCAAAAGCTTCTTCGGCATGTAGATAATCGCTTTTACATCTCTGTTTTATGGGTTTTGATTAGCTTTTGATTTCTTACCTTCTTTCTTCACAAGAGAAAATGGCTTCAGTTAACTCCAATGGCGACTCTGAAAAAGCTAGGGTTTCATCTCCTCTGGACATTTCAACAGAGGAAAAGGATCAAATCTCACACTCAGTAACAACCTCAAGCAACCCTAATCTCCGAGAAAGAATCAATCTAGCGTTTTCCCACAAAATTAACTGGAACTCCTTGCTAAAAATGGGGTTACAATGGATCAAAAACCCAATCAACATTGTCCTTTTCCTCTGGATCCTTGTAGTTACCATCTCCGGTGCAATTCTCTTCCTGGTAATGACCGGCATGTTAAACAAAGCTTTACCCAAGAAATCACAAAGAGACATCTGGTTTGAAGTAAACAATCAAATCCTCAACGCATTGTTTACTCTAATGTGTTTATATCAACACCCAAAACGTTTTTACCATCTTATCCTCCTATGTAGATGGAATCAAGAAGATATTACAAAGCTTAGAACAGTATACTGCAAAAACGGTAGTCACAAGCCAAAAGAAAGGCTACACATGATGATTGTAGTGTTCTTGCTTCACTTAAACTGTTTTGCTCAATATGCTTTATGTGGTCTTAACTTAGGATATAAAAGATCCGTTAGACCAGCCATAGGTGTAGCTATTTGCATATCTATTGCAATTTCAGCTCCTGCAATTGCAGGTTTCTATATTATCCTTAGTCCATTAGGTAAAGATTATGATGATCTTGAAGGAGATGAGGAGAATCAAGTGAAATCTTTAGAGAAAAGATATCGATTTGCTTCGAAAGATATGAAAAATGTCGGTTTAAGTAATCCGAAATGGCGAGGAGGGATTCTTGATATATGGGAAGATATATCATTAGCTTATTTATCACTTTTTTGTAGCTTTTGTGTGTTTGGTTGGAATATGGAGAGGATTGGATATGGTAACATGTATGTTCATATCGCTACGTTTATTCTGTTATGTTCAGCTCCTTTTTTTATATTTAACTTAGCTGCTGTAAATATTGAGAATGAGATTGTAAGAGAAGGACTTGGAGTTACAGGACTTATGCTTTGTGTGTTTGGTTTGATGTATGGTGGATTTTGGAGGATGAAGATGAGGAAGAGATTTGGGTTGCAGAGTTATGAGTTTTGTTGTTGTGGGAAATCTGTGATTGGTGATTTTGTGTTGTGGATGTTTTGTTGTTGGTGTTCTTTAGCTCAAGAAGTTAGGACTGTGAATTTTTATGAAGTGATTGAGGAGAGGTTTTGTGAGGGAGAAGAAGAGAGGAAGAAGATGAGTGTAACGGCTAGTTTTTCAAATTTTGAAGGTGAAAGTGATGAAGTTTTGAATCCACCTTTGCCTCCATTGATACACAGAGAAGCTTGTTAGTAACCATGTGTGTAACTTAGGGGTTTGGGAACACTTTCGTCTTTTTTTTTAATGTAAGTTAGAGAATGATAATGATAGGTTCTACAAATATTTATGAGTATTTAAACAAAATTAAACTATTTAAATAATCAAATTATATGTTAAAATTATTCTTAAGTTAAATAAATGATGTTATATTGGGGGAAAAATAATGATGTTATATTGCATTTTTATTTGAATGTATGATATTTATATATAATTATTGTTTATAAAATGATTGAATTTACTAACAATGTTAAATTTGTAAAAAGAAAAAACTATACGAAGTCTTCCGAAAAATCTCAATGATCCAATTGTGTATTAAAAACATTTTAATTTACTAAATAGATTATGCTATCTTTTTTTTTTAATTTCGTAGATTAAAAAACTATAGTTTTTAAAACTAAATATTAGATATCTTTTTAGTAAACTTATAATAACACGAGAAATATATATATATCAAAATAAAAAATAATATATATATATATATATATTAAAAAAAATTGGATCATATAATAATAGAACAAATAGTAATACCGAAAAAATCTAAATATATAACAAACGAAAAAATCATGTTTATTATATAAAATACATTATTGATTTCTTGTGTTTATGTAGTTATTCATACAAATTATTTTTTTTATATGAATATTATCTTCAAATATTAACTGGTCCTTTCTTACAAGTTAAACAGTAACAATATTTTTAACTGTTACATGAAAACGACGTCGTTTCGATTTAGGGTATTTAAAAGAAAAATTAAAGTGACGTCGGGGATTTCTATTCTTTCCTTAGTTTTAGAAATCAGAAATTGATAGAGAAAAATCGTTTTGTTCCTTCACGATTCACGCAACCACGCGATTAATCCCTCCACGATTCACGCGATTCGCAAAAACTTAAATCGTCTTCTTCCTTCAATTGAAAAAAATCGTTTGAATCCCTTCGACCATTCCTTTAATCGTTTTCCGAAACTTTAAAATTGAGGTGAGTAACGAATTCGTTTTTTTTTTAGTTTTATAAACTGGGTTTTCTCAGTTTAAGAAATTTATTTTCGTTCATTGATTTTTCATTTGTTTATGAATTGGGTTTTCAGTTTAAGAATCAAATGAATAAGAATCAATTTCTGATTTTCGTTTAAGAATCAGTAATTTGATAATTCTGAGGATTGTTTCTCTGAATATGTCTGATTTGATAATCAATGTCTAATTTTCGATTGTTTATGATAATTTTCACGTTTCGAAATTCTGATCAGAAACTTTTGTGAATTCTGATCAGAAACTTTTCTGTTAAATTTTGAGGATTGGATTTTGTGATAATTCTGGGATTCTGAGAATTGGATTTTGTTAAACTTTTCTGTTAAAATATAATAATACTGAGGATTGGATTTTTTGAATTCTGATCAAAGACTTCTCTGTTAAATTTTGTGAATTCTGATCAGAAACTTTTCTGTTTTTGCAGAATGGATCTTGAGTCACAAAAACCGTTGGGAGTCCCAACCGTAGTTTCGGAAGCATCACAAGTCCATGTAAGTCTCTAAACCATGTAGATCTGTCTAATTGCTTGTGTAATGTTTGGTTTGATTTGTATTTGAGATTAAGAACTGGAGATTCATGAGATCTAGCTGATTGCTGGAAAATTATAAAGATGAAGGAGCGACATCATTATTGATCAAATGATTTTTGAATTGTATTTGGGTATGGGTGCGAAAAAACCCCTAAACTATTCATTTTTGGCGAAACAAACCCTAAACTATTAAGTTGTCGAAAAAAACTCTAAACTTTGTTTTTTGGGCGAAAAAACCCCTAAACTATAAAGGTGGCGAAAAACTCCCTCAATTAAATTAACCGTTAAAGTACCGTTAGTATATAATTAAATAAAAAAAATGCGTTTAAACTATAAAATTTTAATTTTGTTTAACCAGAGTTAATAACTTTTAATTTTACTGTTTAAACACATCGTTTTATTTAATTAGAGACGAACAATGGTTTAACATTTAATGAGCAGTTTTTCGCCGAAAAAAACAGAATCTAGAAATTTTTTAGCAAAAAAAACAAAGTTTATGGGTTTTTTGGCCTAAAAACAAAGTCTATGGGTTTATTGCCGGTTTGGTAGTTTACGGTTTTTTTTGCCAAAAAAACAAAGTTTAGGGTTTCAAAAACCCAAACTGTAAAGGTTTTTTTTGTCATTTTAATAGTTTAGGGTATGTTTCGCCAAAACGGGATAGTTTAGGGGTTTTTTTTCCCACATCCCATTGTATTTTAATAATGTGATTTTAAAATTTCGGTTTTAGTTTTATACTTTATATTTTAGAGATGTGAATTATAATTTAATTATACATCTAGAATATATATATATATATATCTCAATGTAATCTGTTCAATTAAATAATTATCTCTTAGGAAGCTCTGGCCAAACAATGACTGACTTCTTTTTTTTCATAATTAAGTTTTAAAATTTCTTTTTAAATATGTTTTTGAATTTTTATTTTTGTTTAAAATGCAGATTAATTGTGGTATACTAAATTGTATGAACCCGGAATTACATTTCAACCCCCAAGACAATGATATCATAAACAGACGCTTCAACTTCAAGAAACCTACTCCGGTTTTAACCATTCAAGTAGGTTCTGTGTTTTTTCATAATTAAGTTTTATAAGATACTTTGTTAAATATATTATTGAAATTTATCGTTTAAAAATACAGGATGGTAATAATATAATAGATTGTATCAAAAAAGAAGAACATATATCGTTTCAGCACCATCTTGCAAAAAACCAAAAAATTCAGGTATCTTGAAATAATTTTATTTTGATTATTGAAATAACGTAATTTTATAGTGAATTGATTTTTTTTAATAAATATATATAGGAACCAATTACACCACGTACTAAAATTGTGACTACACCACTTACTAAAGATATGATAGAAAGTTCCAAAAGGTTACATGCGACGCTAAGCAGAAAACTTTGTCCTCCGGGAACAATTCAAGTGAGACGCAGTGAGAAAAGATTGGTTAAGTGTAGTGGTCCATTTTTTCACAGGACGGGACATAAGGTGAATATTTTTTTTTTCTCAATTAAAAATTAATATGATATATAAAAAAATTATAATAATGAATTTGTCTTGCAATATATAATATTATTGTATTATATTCTAGATAATTGTTAAAAAAAATATTATAAAAGTAACTTTTTAAAAAATATTATGTTTGTTATAGAAAATATTTAGTTTATGGTTTGAAATTTGAAAATAGAAATGATAATATTTAATAACACTATAAGATTACATATAAGTATTGAAACAAATAAAAATATATAAAATAATTAGCTTATTTAGAAAAATAAGATTCTAAACAATATTAAAAATAATGAAAATAAATTTGAAGAAGGATAGTTAAAGTATAGATTTTTTTTTCAATTGTTAAAGTATAGAATTTAAATAACAAAATATAAACATTTTCTTTTAATTGTTTTCCTTTTGTGTAATATTTTCATTATTTTTTTAACTAATTTTATTCCTCATTGTTTTTTTGGCTATCACTTATGTTGAACAGGTGCCTGTGCCTCAAACTACTTTCTCAGGTACCCTTTAAAATCTGCTTTCGGTGTTTAAGTTTACTATGGTTTACTCTTGTTTCGTTAAATTTGATTTTAATGGTGTATGTGTTCAGGACAAAATCACGAAGAAGCTTCTAAGAGCATATGCATCAGTCCATCTCTCATCGAATCTCTCATGTAATAAAATATGAGGAAATTCTGCTGTATAGTCCAAATTTATGACTTAATTTCTATTCTAACCCATCATATTTTTTTATTCCCATTCCAAATTTATATTTTATGAACTACCCGAAATGCCCTTCTACTTAATTAAAAGAAATAATTAATTAAAATAACAAAATAAAGAAAAATAATAAGTTCCCAAAATACCCTCTTCTTCTTCCTTTCTTCTTTTTCTCCTTCTTCTTCCTCTTCTTCCTCTTCTTCTTCTCCTTCTTCGTCTTTTTCTTTTTCTTCTTCTTCTTCTTCTTCTTCTTCTTCTTCTTCT
>KE153488.1:141393-158409 GCA_000411095.1 Aethionema arabicum
TAAATGAAAAATACATTTACTTAAATAATATAGAAAACAATAGTCATCATTTAAAAATATAAATTAAATTAATACATAACAATATATTTATCATATTATGTCTTATTAATGATTCATTTTCCATATTTTACAATTATTTTAGACAAATTTATCCCTAACATTAAATTTAGTCATAAATGTTTTTAATTAAATTAACAATGGCATGGATGTAAATAAATAGAATTATTTGGGGATCTCTATATTTGTACTCCTCAAATAATATATGTAAGATACTATAAGTTTTTTTTTATATATATTTTGCATTTTCCTTAAAAAAAAATGAAAAAAAAAATGTAAATTAATTGATTGTGTACCCAAAATTCGCAAACCCTATTTGGTTGAATGGGAAAATCAATCTTGAGTACGGCCAGATTCCCAGAATTCATCATACGTCTCTCTTCGAAGAACCCAGCTCGACCCTACAGGCCCACTCCCAATAACAAAGTCTTCGTCAAGAAGACCAGAGATACACACCTCGATCACTCCAATCCCGTTAAGCTGGAGAAGCTCGGATCGCACTCCGGTTCGAATCCGGCTCCTGGTTCGGATCCGAATCGGGTACCGCTAGCTCAGGTAGTGGAGGATTGCGTTAGACGGTGGTTTCAGGATACGCTCAAGGAGGCTAAAGCCGGCGATGTAGGTATGCAGGTTTTGGTCGGCCAGATGTATTGTAGCGGCTATGGAATTCCCAAAGACGAACATAAGGTTCACTCGTTTATGATTCTTCGATTAATTTCTAGGTTTAGGTTGCTTTTCGAGTAATTGATTAGGGATTCGTTCGTTCCTGGTGGCTAATTTGTGTTAAGTTAGGGATTTGATTAGCTATCTTAGTATCTACATTGTGAATTTGTGTCTATATGGATTTGAATTCTTCTTTTGTTCAAGAGGTTCTTTCGTAAATTGTAACTAATTGTTTTATTATAGTTTACATTAGAGTTTGATTCTTCGTCTCCATGTATCCATTTTTGTAAATTGGGATTGGATTCATTTCTATAAGTTGTTTCTGATTCAGGATTATACTTTTGCTAGCTCTAAATTCAGATTGGATTCAGTTCTAGAAGATGTTTCTGATTCAGGATTGTGTTTTTGTTAGCTCTAAATTGGGATTGGGTTCAATTCTAGAAGCGGTTTCTGATTCAGGATTGTGTTTTTGTTAGCTCTAAATTGAGATTTGATTCAATTCTAGAAGATGTTTCTGATTTAGGATTGTGTTTTTGCATGATGAAAGGGTCGTGCGTGGATTAACAAAGCTTCAAGAACTCGATCATCAGCTTGGCAAGTTAGTGATAAGCCTCCAGGTAATGATAAACTTGCATCTCCACTTGGTTACATCTCTAATCTAATCAATGAATGTTTAAGTAGTTGTAACGTTATCAAGATTAGGTTTGAACAAGTTCTGTGTTTTGGGGGTTCTTTTACTTCACAGGTTACAATGCAAGTGACTCAGATTCCAATGAGAAGAACGAATGACGATCTTTGGATGTTTGTATCCACGAATTTGCCGATGAATTTGATGTGTTAGCTCTCTCTCCTTTACTTATTCTACGTGCTAGATTCAAATTTGAAGCTTTGATGTCATAAAAATGGCTTAAGTTATAATCTTCATATATGTTGTATCACGTTATATTTAATAACTTCATTACCCATTGATTTTTTCCACCCATTCTCTACTTTCTTTGCCTTCAAAAGTAGAACATAATTGGTTAGAAAAAAATAGCCAGAGAACTACACAAATTCCCATTTCTTGTCCCAGATTTGGAATCTACACTGTTCTTTTAGGGTTTATCTACACTGTGATCTAATGGGTTTCATGAAAAAGCAGGGACAAAACAAAATCAATTCAAATACTTTTGTACATTTTTGTATTAGGGTTTCCGAGCATTGCAGGTATGGTAATGGTCTCTACTGATTACTTCCGATAAGCAATTACGAAGTATATGAATATGATATATAAATCTTTATATGTAAAGATTAAAAAGGTGAAAAATTGAATGGAGGGTTGTAGAAAATAGAGAAAAAGGAAGAGTTTTTGGTAATGGTCTCTATCATACGCGGCAAGGAACTTTCTTTTATGAGTGGAGGGGCTAAAGTTACTTTTTTTACTTTCTATTTACTAAATTCTTCCTTGTTTTACGCAAAGAATCCAATTCTTCTTCTTTGCTGTTCACTTTATGACATATATTTATAACTAAGTTTGTTTCTACAACACCAAACCTTAGTTTCCATTAAAACACAAACTCAAGTTTGTGTTCTGTTTCTGAAGAGTTTGCGTCATGTCCAATGTAAGTGATCTTCTTAATTTTACTTAGTTTAAAGAAGATTGATGTGAATTTAATAATTTATATGTTTTTTTTTTCTCATGAATCAACAGGTTGTGGAACTGAAAGTGAATTTGCACTGTGATGAATGCATAAGGAAGATACTGAAAGCTATTAAAAAAATTGAAGGTAAATATATATATACTTTCTTCTCTTGAATTTTTCATGAAATTTTGTTGTAATAATCGTGTTAATTAAATGTTGGATTTGAAACAACAGATATAGAGACGTATGATGTAGACACGCAGCTTAACAAAGTGACAGTAACTGGGAATGTTACAGAGGAAGAAGTCATTAGGGTTCTTCAAAAAGTCAAGAAAACTGCTGTTTTATGGAATTCAAACTCTCTATTCTAGTTAGAGTCTTTTGGCTTTCCTCAGGTTCGTTTGTATCACTTAGATCTGTATGCTCAATTTTGTTACCTATAGATTGTAAAATATACGAGGAGCTACTGTAATTGCGTATGAATAATAACAAATTGAGATTCATCTTATGTTATTGATGAAAACAAAGGATTTATTCAACAAAATGTTGGAAGTAATATAATCAAAGCTTATTGCTCATCATTTCGATAAAAGAATGAAGAAAACAAACCAGATTCGTGTAGAATCAGTATGGATACATGTGCTTAGAATCTGTGTTCCAGTTTCTCCTGTTCTTGAAAATGTTGAGCATACCTGCATTCATTTGCAAAAGGATTGATTCAGAATATGAACATTGGAAGCAAGAACGATGCAGATAGGATTAGACACAGAAGAGCTTTAAGCCGAGAAAACAAAGAAAATAAACACTTTCAAGGTTTCAATCAAAATCCAGGACAAAGTTCGTTTTGATCATTATATTCCCTGTTTGGGGAATACATGATCGAATACTGTTATCAACCTAGCTATTTCTAATTTTCTATCATTTTTGCATCTTCGATTCCTGAACTATTTGTCTATTCAAGCCCAGGCATCGAAATTGAACCCGACTCCATACGAATCCGTCACTAATCAAAAGCCCTAAATCCATGCGCTGCATGACCATTTGTGCTGCACATGTCCGATGAAAAGGCAAGCTAACGCAAAGAAGTTAACGCTTCTAACAATTAGATTGAAAAACATCAGAATCACTAGATCAAAGATTTCGAGAAGATGGATCTATCGATTGATTGAGAGATAGAGAGAAGAGAGAAGGAAAGAAAGAGCGTACGAGTAGGTTCCGATGACGGGGGCGAGGAGGAGAATAGTGCTGATCCAGTTCTCCGATACCTTGTGGTGGATCTTCTCGGGCAGATCCTTCCAGAGACCGGACATGACCTTCTGCTGAAACGGCGACAACGCGTACACCACCGCCTTCAACTTCACCGGCTGCTTCCCCATCTTCCTTACCTTTCGATTTTGAGTGACAACGAACAAGAAAGAAGGGGAGATCTTTCAAGCCTATATGCAGCAAAGGCACTAAAACGCCGCCGTTTTATAAACACTAAACGATGCCGTTTGCAAAACTCAAAACGCTGCCGTTTTAAAAGTACCAAACGCTGCCGTTTGAGGAACATTAAAAGTTAAAACGCTGCCGGTTATGGACACTAAAACGCTGCCGTTTATAGATATAAAAGTCTAAAACGCTGCCGTTTTATGAGCACTAATCATGTATCGTTAATTTACTGAAATCGACCTAAATCCAGTAATTTGAAAAAAATTGGCTGAAGCAGAGAGAGGGAAAGAGAAAGGAAGGACGAACGATGGTGATGGAACTGGACATGGATTGTTCCGATATCGGAGTTTGGAAGAAAGCGGTTTCTTCCTACGAGTCTGTAATTGAGTCTCTTAACAAACCAAACCTCGTCTCTCTCGATCAATTTTACCGCATCGAACTCCCGTCTTTGATTCACCACCGAGACCCTAACCCTTACCTCACTACACACGAGCTTTCACAACTCATGAAATGGAAGCTCTCACGCGGAAAATGGCGGTACTTACTCTCGCTCTCTCCTAAATTTGTGCGTGATTACTTAATTTATATCCCCTCGTGAACGGGTTTTGATTTCCAAGGCCGCGTCTGCTGGATTTCGTGTCGTCTCTCGACGATTCTGTGGTGAAATCAGCTTCTGAAAAAGCTTTCAAATCGCTTCCCGATGTCTCCAAAGCTGTGAAAGAGCTCACGGTGCTTAAGGGAGTAGGTGCGGCAACAGCCTCCGCTATTTTGGCTGCTTATGCACCCGACGTAGCACCGTTTATGTCCGACGAGGTGCATTTCTTCATTAAGTCTTAATGTATTTGCCTGCAGTCATTTTGCATATCTGGACAATTCTAGAACCCTAATTTCACTTTCTAATCCCTTTAATTCGAATGTGGAAAGAAAGGCAATGCAGGTCGCTCTTGGGAATTCAAAGGATTATTCCTTAAAGCAGTACTTGTTGTTTGTTGATAAGTTACAAGAAAAAGCAAAGGTAAATTTCTCTAGACATGTTTATAGAGTGTTTCATATGCACATGCTTACTCTGAAATCTGAAGAAGCAAAGGTACTGAATCTTAAGCACTGAATCTTACCTTTTCTGGTTCTGATACTCTTGTTATTCATGAGTGGATTAGAAAAACAGGCTAAAAACATTAAATGGTATCCTAGAATATAGTAACGTCTAGATGATACGATTCCATGTCTATGCCTGCGCATTCAGTGTTTGGTGAATGTACTTAGGAGGTTCATTGGTAGAGCATTTAGGCGAGAACATAACCCTTTTAAACAGCCCATCAACATTAGTTAGTCGAGCATAAAATAAACTATTTAGTCATCTATTCTATGCTCTTGAGAAGAACATTCCCTAAACATTATGTTATTTGGTATAAAAAAGTCATTAATTTTTGTAAATTCATAATTAATTATTATGTCTAATATAGTAATGTAATGTTCAATAACTTAATCTTCTACTAATCACATATATTAAATATATTATCTAATAGCTTACAACTTCAACATCATACTGCTTTTACTCCTTCAACTTTGCTATATGCTGTCTCCCGATCCTCTTGTTCAGCAACTCTAAATGTTGATTTTCCCTTGGATTCATCTGCCATTTATATTGTAAAATCTCTAGGAAAGGGTGTTTGAATCCTTGAGAGTGTATATTTTGTTTTAGTAATGAAATGTTTTATTTGGATGGTAGGATTTAAAGTTGGAGGGAGAGTGGAGTGGGGCTTCAGACATTGAAAGAGCTCTATGGAGTTCTGTAGTAGCTGCTAAATTACACCAGACCCAGAAGAGCTCCTCGGAGAAGAAGAGGAAACGCTAAAAGAGAACAATATTTGGGAATCAGAGGCCAAAAGGTCAGAATACACCTCTTTTTTTTTTCAAATTTTTCTTTCGTTGTGAATGACACAGATAGTTTCTGAACTTCAAATTACAAACTTTCATGTAGTATATTAGTATCTCTTTAAATTATGAATGCTTTACATTAAAAAAAAATTAATTTGAAAAAAATCATGAAATGAATTTACAGTTTATTTGGCGGTGAAAATAATAAATTATGCTGCAAAAATGATATTTTTGTTAACAACGTATCTTCATTTGTCGCGGTGATTTTGAAATCCACGTGTACGGTATTGTTGCAACGCAGATTATGGTCTTCACGACGATTTTCACATCGGCTTATGACGTTAACAACGGATTCAAATTGTTTCATAAACATATCGTAAACCATACGCGTCCACGCTCCTTCACGCGCCTTCTTTCCCCAAATCCCACGCGCATCCCTTTAATGGCCAATCCAGCGACGATACCTGTAGATCAATCTCAGCAAGCCGTCGCTGCATCAGCGTTTCGTACATTTCTCTCTCGCCTCTCTACATCGATCCGTCAAAGCTTGTCGCAGCGACGGCCATGGTTAGAACTCGTAGATCGGAGTGCAATTTCTCGTCCAGATTCACTTTCCGATGCATATTCACGGATCCGGAGAAATCTCTCTTACTTCAAGGTAAATTATGTATCAATCGTCTCCTTAGTGCTCGCGCTTTCTCTTCTCTCTCATCCTTTCTCTCTCCTCGTCCTCCTTTGCCTCTTCGGTGCCTGGATTTTCCTCTACCTTTTCCGGCCGTCAGATCAGCCTCTGATCATTCTCGGCCGTACGTTCTCAGATCGTGAAACGCTTGGTGTATTAGTGGTTCTTACGATCGTCGTCGTGTTTTTAACCAGCGTTGGATCGTTATTGACCTCTGCTTTGATGATTGGTTTCGGAATCGTTTGTTTACATGGCGCATTTAGAGCTCCGGAGGATTTGTTTTTAGATGAACAGGAACCTGCGAATACTGGATTGTTATCATTCCTTAGCGGAGCTGCAACCTCCGCCGCGGTTGCTGCGGCCTCAGCTCCTGGTGGTGCACGTGTGTGATTATAAGGGAATAGATACTTGATTTCTTTTGAATTAAACACAGCTTCTTCTCTACAGATAACTCCATTTTTTTTTATGATTGTTCATTAATTCTTTTATTTTTTTTTTGAAAATTATTCTTTGTTATTTATGCCATATATTGGTGGAAATTTAGATCTGATTTTGTTGGTTTTGAATTCAGGGATCAAGATTGTGATTATTGATCTCCATTGGTGAACATGTAACTTAATGGATACTAGTTTAATTTGTTTTCCCTCGTTTCCTTGTGATATTGATTTAGGTCCAAGATTTATATATTTTTTTACTATTTTAATTTGATTTTACTTTCTAATTTAATCATTACTCAAGTTATATGAATAATTTGATTATTTTAAAACTGTCTGAAATGATTTTCTTCAAATTACACTTCGGGATACTAAGATTCTTTAAATATCAAAAAAAAAAAAATTGTATCTTTGTTTTTTCCCCCACAAAAGAAAGTTGTATCTTTGATGGTAGTTTTCATTTTTTTAAAACTTCACTTTTTTAATTAAAAAAATATAAGTAAAAAATTTGATTATTACTCAATTAGTCAAGTTATATGAATAATTTGATTATTTTAAAACTACCTCAAATGATTTTCTTCAAATTACACTTCAAGATACTAAGATTCTTTAAATATGAAAACAAAAAAAAAATAAAACGTTATCTATGGTAGTTTACATTTTTTTTTCTAGTTTAAAAATTTACTTTTTAAATTTTAAAAATATGAGTAAAATTTTGAAGAAAATGAGTGGTAACTTTCCAAATTTTTTTTAGGAGTGTCTATTCATTTAAAAAACAAAACCAAAGAACTAATGGAAAAAATAATTTTTCAAATTTTTTTTTAAAAAAATTGAAAAAAGAAGCACTAAAAATATTTTAAATGTGTATATTCACCGGAGCACGGAATTTTAGTGGTAAAATACTTTCCTTTGATTCTCCAAACACCCGGATTCGAATTTACCAAACAACGGAACGCATTTAATTTTTATTTTAACTAATAGACTCGGTTTGCGGTCCACATAATGTTTAAAAAAACTATGTATATACAAACTTTGTGACAAAAAGAAAAGCATATATTCTCAAAGATATAATCATTTAAAAAGCGAGTAAGTACGATTTTGTTAAGTGAAGTATTGGTGTGTGAATTTTGTGAGATGTAAATTTGTATTCATCATCATGAAAAAATGGGATAATAATGAGAACGTAGCATACAAGTTTAAGGGACTAGTGCTTGTTAGTTAAAATGCATCATGAAATATTTGAATAACCTCAAGAGCTATAAACTAAAAGATGCCTATTGTTTTGACAGTTTTTGTTTGAACATTAGACTCCTCTATTAAAGTATGTAGGTTATACCTAAGTTACTTAATTATGAGATATTTGTTGCCACTAGTATTTGAGTTTTGATTCAATCTTAGGTACACATAATTAATATATAGTGGTGGTTGAATATTTAAATACTCTGTTTTTTGTTCTGAAAAAAAAATCCCTAAATTATCTATTTTTGACGAAACAGATTATAAACTAACAAATCGGTTAAAAAAAATTCATCGACTTTGTTTTTTCAGCAAAAAAAAAACCTCTAGAGTTTATTTTTTTAGAAAAACATTTATCTGTTAATTTAACAGTTAAATCATTGTTTGACTCTCATTAAATGAAACGATGTATTTAAATAATAAAATTATAATTTAATAACTGCGGTTAATTAAAATTAAAATTTTATAGTTTAAATGCATCGTTTTTTTAATTAGATACTACCTGTCAATTTAATTGAAAAGTTTTTTTCGCCGGAAAAATAAAATCCAAAGGTTTTTACGCCGACTTGATAGTTTAGTGTTTTTCGCCAAAAAAAAAAGTTTAGAGGATTTTTTGCCGATTTGATATTTCAGACTTTGTTTCACCAAAAACGGATAGTTTAGAGAGTTTTTTGCCGCCATCTTTTTTTTACTCAATATATAAACTCTCTATTATGTTACATTTGATTTATCTTTTATCAAAAGGCTAATATTGAATAAAAAATCTCAAAAAGGTTTTGACATCGAGTTTAGATTTAAATATTACAAATCTAACCCTTTTTTTTTTTTGCCGGCATATTACAAACCTAATTAATACAACTAATTGAGATAGTGATAAAAAAAAACTTTGTATTTTCAGGTAAAGTAAAAAAAAATGTACTTTCGTTTTTTAGAATTCTGGTCTTCTACTCTTAATTTATTAAATTATTACATTATAACTTTGCAATAAACTGACCAAACAGATTTAACATATGATTATTAATTCGGTTAAAACAGAGAGACTTGTTAATTAAGGAAGAAGCTTGAAAAACACATAAGCATAATATTACACGACTTGATTTCAACTCAAATTTAACTTTTGTTGAAATAATTCTAAGTGTTGGGTGCAACTACTCACCCCTCACAACTAAGTTCTCTTCTTCTTTTGAAAATGACAACATATAAGAAAAATTATCAACTTCAAAAATTAATTATTTTTTAAAAAATCTATTACAATATTGTATATATTATTTTTGTAAACGTTTTTTTTTACGAATATGAATATCATAAACATCTCATCAAATAATTATTTAACATTTCGTCAACAATTAGCAATTTATATTCTCTATATGTACAGTTATTTTTCTTTTATTTAAAAAAAATGAATTCATTAATTTTGTAGTTTCTTTGGTTCAGAATTAATAATTTAAATATATATCACTAAATACTATATTCTTAAATTATTTTATGCGTAACTATTTTCAAAACACTGTAATTTATTTTTGTTCAATTTTTGGTTAGTAAAATGTTTTTTTTATCGTATGAACCATAAGCCAATTTCATTAGCTAGATACAAATTTCTAGCGAGTAAAACATTATATAATTTTTTTTTACTAAACTTTAAATATACATGTATCATATAATAAATAAATAAAACATTATAATTAAGTATA
Source organism: Aethionema arabicum (assembly GCA_000411095.1). NCBI lineage: Eukaryota > Viridiplantae > Streptophyta > Magnoliopsida > Brassicales > Brassicaceae > Aethionema > Aethionema arabicum. The sequence continues at coordinate 151,088 of KE153488.1, forward strand.
CTTTAATTTATAGATTGATAATTGACTTAATTACAATATAAGAAATTAAACCGTATCGTTGTCTCTAAAAAGTGTGAAAAGAACCAAAGAAAAAAACATAGCTAACGGAATTGACAAAGACACTTAAATATGTTGGTGACCGGTAATTTTAATTTTCTATTAAATAATTAAAAAAACCAAATAATTCCACAAACCCAAAATTACATTAATTAAACACAAAAATTCAACTATAAATAGAAACCTTTCCCTCTCCCAAAATCTCTCAAACTCATCTCTTAATCACTCTCATAATCCTTAGTCAAAAAAAAATAATGACGACCGTTAATCATTTTTTCATATTAATCACTTGTTTAATTTTCTCATTTTTTTCATTAACCCTCGCCAAAATTCAACACCATAATTTTATAATACAAGAAACACCAGTGAAGAGGCTGTGCAATACCCGTAACGTTATAACGGTAAACGGTATGTTTCCTGGTCCCACACTTGAAGTCAACAACGGGGATACTCTAGAAGTCAACGTTACAAACCGTGGCCGTTATAATATAACTATTCATTGGCATGGAGTAAGACAGATTAGAACGGGTTGGGCTGATGGGCCTGAATTTGTGACCCAATGCCCGATCCGACCCGGGAAAAGTTATACTTACCGGTTTACTATCCAAGGACAAGAAGGAACGTTGTGGTGGCACGCGCATAGCTCGTGGCTAAGAGCTACGGTTTACGGTGCACTTATTGTTCAACCTGCAATTGGTGAATCTTTCCCTTTTACTAAACCGGATCGTCAAATTCCACTGATTCTCGGTACGTGTGGTTATATACCGGTTTGGTTTTTTTTTGGCTTATGATTTATGAATCTGTTGAAATTTTGAAATTAATTGATTATGGATGTTAAAATCACTTTATTCAGAGTAATTTGTTTTTTTTGTTATTAGGTTAATTGGGATATTTTGAATACTAATTTTTCGATAAAATTATGAGAAGTTTCATGGAAATACACAAATATGAATATTATGTTTCGAAAAACTTATTTTTTCACTAATATTCAAATTTACCGGTTTATGTAGATGAAATGACTTGAATACTTTAAAAAAAAAAAATTTTATTATTTATTTACTAATTTGGATTTAAAATTTATGATTTAAGTTCAAGATTTTAAGGTTTTTTTTAACAAACTAATAATGTTTTTTTAAAAAATCTTATAAAAAATGTGTATTTTTTAAAATTCTACTTTTTTTGCTAAAATAAAATTCTAGTTACATATATACTAATATTAATTTAATTTATATTATTTAAAGGAGACTTTTAAAAATACACTTATATATAACTTTTTTGCAAAAAAAAAAAATACTACCTTTATATCCAATAATATTTTTAATAATCCTAATGAATTATTTTATTTTTTTACAAAAAAACCCCTACATATGATATGAGTGTATTTATTCAATACATATATTTATTTATTTTTTCGATTCAGTTAAATCGGTTTTATTTCAGTTTAATTTTCATCTATTCAGAATTAAATATGTTTTTACTATTTGGTCACATATTATACCCGCTTCAAACTTGATTCGGTTCAATTCGATTTAGTTTAATTCAATTTAAATTATCTAACTAACTTTAATATTAAGATTTTTAATTAACCATATTAATCAGGAGAATGGTGGAACGCAAACCCGGTCGATGTAATTAAAGAAGCAATCCGAACCGGAGCTGCTCCAAACATATCCGACGCTTACACAGTCAACGGTCAACCCGGTGACCTCTACAAATGTTCAACCAACGGTAACCAAAAAAAAACTATATAATATACACTTATTCTTTCTTAATTACATCAAAAATTTTAATTTCATAATTTTTTTTTATTACAGAGACTATTATAGTACCAATAGATTCAGGAAAAACAAATCTCCTAAGAGTAATCAACGCAGCCTTAAACCAACCTTTATTCTTCACAATCGCTAACCATACCTTAACCGTAGTTGGAGCTGACGCATCATATCTTAAACCATTCACTACAAAAGTCCTTATGTTAGGTCCTGGTCAAACCACTGATGTACTCTTAACCGGAAATCAAAAACCAAACCGGTATTACATAACCGCTAGAGCTTACCAAAGCGCTCAAAACGCACCGTTTGATAACACAACAACTACAGCTATTCTCCAATACAAAAACTCAACAAAAAAACCTTCACCAATCATGGCGATTTTACCAGATTACAACGATACAAACACTGTAACATCATTCTCCAGAAAATTCAAATCGTTACGAAACGTTGTCGTTCCGAAACAAATCGATGATGATTTGTTCTTCACAATCGGATTAGGTCTCGAAAATTGCCCAAAAAATTTCGCGAAAAATCGATGTCAAGGAATTAACGGTACACGATTCACTGCTGCGATGAACAATGTCTCTTTCGTCTTACCATCGAATTTCTCACTTCTTCAAGCTCATTCCAATGGAATCTCCGGTGTATTCACGACGGATTTTCCAGCTAAACCGCCGGTTAAATTCAATTTCACGGCGAATAACATTAACCGGGGATTGTTTCAGCCGGTTAAGGGAACGAGATTGTATAAATTGAAATTTGGATCTAGAGTTCAGGTAGTTTTGCAAGGTACGAGTATTGTTACAGGTGAGAATCATCCGATTCATCTCCATGGATACGATTTCTACATTGTAGGTCAAGGATTTGGTAATTTTGATTCGAAGAAAGATACATCGAAGTTTAATTTAGTTGATCCTCCGCTTAGAAATACTGTAGCTGTTCCTGTTAATGGATGGGCTGTTATCAGATTCGTTGCAGATAATCCAGGTGATTAATTAGAGATTAATGAAGTAATTAATGTTTGATTTTGAGATTAATTACTGATTAGTGTGTTTGAAAATTGAAATTAAACAGGGATTTGGTTGATGCATTGTCATTTAGATGTTCATATAAATTGGGGATTAGCAATGGCGTTTTTAGTGGAGAATGGTGTGGGGAAATTGGAAGCTCTTGAAGCTCCTCCTCGTGATTTACCTGTTTGTTAATTTTGGTCTATGAATGTTTTTTGTATTTTTATGTTTTTTATTTCGAATCTTAAATAAAGATAAATAAATTTATATATTAAAGGAATTGATTAAAAGTTTTGAAATTGGGAAGTTTTGTGAATTAGAAGATTAGTAGGGTGACGTCAGCGGTAGCCATGGAAGAAGAGAAAGAAACACGTTAGTAGATGACGTGGCATTGTTTATGAAGGGGACAGATGACACACATGCAAAGGCTGTTTCTGTTACTAATTGCCTTGAAGCCGTTTTTATATGGTGGACTATATGTATATTTTAATGTTTGAGCTTCAGAGATTGACACGACTTTCTTTAATGATTTCTTCTAAGATAAGGAAAATATATATTTAATGTTAAGAAAATAAATAAATAATTATCCGTTTTACAAATTTAAGTTTTTTTTAATTCAATGCAAATTTATTAATAATATTTTATCGTTAATTATTTAATACTCCTTCTTTTAATAATTATAAAGATGTTTTTTTTTAACTCAGAATTATAAAGATGTTTATTAAAAAAATGTATAGAAAACATAGTAATATGAAAAAAAATACTAAAAAATCATATAAAAAATACTATATGTGCGTATTTTTTCCGATAAAGAATATATTATACTCCATTTTTAAGAAAACTGCATTAGAAACAAAATGCTTAAAATCATAAATTTTCATAATTAATTAAAAACATAATCATCATTATGTTTATGATTATGACTAATCTAGGATTAAAACATAAATTTGTTACTGTTAAGAACATATAATAAATATCCCAAATTCTAACCATAATTAAAATTAAACATTTAAAATTAAAAAAGGTACAATTTTAACATTTAAAGTAAAAAAAAAAATGTACATTAACGGTCTCCGCTAATCAGCGGCTGTATTCATTAAGCTGCCCGTGGTAATAAATAAATTAAAAATATTACTTTAATTTTTTAATTAATGACTAAGAAAAACGACAGCTCTTACTCTTATCTATATAATCTACTCGAGTATATTTTATTATGAAATATTCAAATTAAAGTGCGCGTTATAGGTGATTCGAGAAGATTCGGGACACTCGTCAGTTGTATAAGTTGTCAAATAAATATTTAAATGCTTCAAAATAAATAACGTCACTCTTATCATCATCGCATCTAAATATTTAATTTTTTTTAAGAAAAAAAAAAAGAATTAATTTTAAAATATCAGAAATATCTAGAGAAGGCTATAAATATCTGTGTTTAGCTTGTCTAAAGAGAAAAAAAAATCCGCTAGAGAAAACGAGAGAAGCTCCAAACAAGAATATACATACGCGCAAGTTTTACTGAGACGTGAAGAAACACCAAAAGAGCTGAACAAGAAGGCAGCGATTCCACTAGATTTTGATTTTTTTTCAAACACTATTTCAGAGATTGAGTTTTCGTCCTTCATAGGTATGTACTTACTTACCGATTTTGTTTACCTTGGTGTGATTGATTTCTTCAAATTTCCATTGAATTGGTCTCGATGATAGGTTAATCGATGATTCTAGGGTTCATAATCTGTTTTGCTATTGTATTCAGTGATTTGGGGTGTTGTGCTTGCAGCGTCGATTTTGTCTTTAGGTCTATTGGAAATTTGGAATTTAGTTTCCCCTTTTCGACGTTTTCTTTTCAATTTCCTCTCGTTTTCATGAAATTGGTTAGAGAATCGGTGAATTCCCAGTGTTTAATTGCCGTATTATCCGATTTCGTCGTTGCAATTTGTGTGTGTATTGATCTTTTAACCATTGGATTCCTGTTCTAAAGTACCGGTGTTGTTCTTTCTTGCAGATTGTGTAGTTTCTGGGAAGAAAATGGTTGTATATGATTATAGTGTAAACGACGCCAATAAAACCCAAATCATTACATCAAGGAAAAGGAAATCAAGGAACGGTACAGCTGTGGCTGAGAAGCTTAAGAGATGGAAAGAGTATAATGATACTATGGAAGCTACCTCTAAAAGAGGTGAAAAACCAAGACGTAAGGTACCAGCAAAAGGGTCAAAGAAAGGCTGTATGAAAGGCAAAGGAGGACCAGAAAACGCACACTGTAGTTTCAGAGGAGTTAGACAGAGGACTTGGGGTAAATGGGTTGCAGAGATTAGAGAGCCAAATAGAGGAAGTAGACTCTGGCTTGGTACATTCCCAACTGCAGAAAAGGCTGCGGCTGCTTATGATGAAGCAGCTAAGGCTATGTATGGTCCTTTAGCTCGTCTTAACTTCCCTCAGTCTACAGCTTCTTTTGTCATGTCTCCCTCGGAGTCTAACGTCACATGTAGCTCAAGTTGTTCTGAGGTGTGTACTGTTGAAAACGGAGAAGCTCCTGCTGGTGTATTTGTGAAAACAGAGGATGCTGATTGTGAATCAAAGCCGCTAGGTCAAGCTAGAGAGGCTTTTGATGAAGCTAAGCCAATGCATCATCAAATGGGCGCAGATGTGGAACACAAGAATGTGAAGGAAGATACAATAGGTAATGATTGGCTTGGTGAGTTTGAACAACAGTATTGGAATGGAGTTTTGAAGGAGAAAGAGGAACAGAAAAAACAAGAGACTCCATGTACTTACCCGCAGGAGATTGAGTCTCTAAGTGTTTCAGACTATGGTTGGTCTGATGTTGTGGAACAGAGTCAGTGGGAGCCTTACGAGATGCTTGACGTTGATGAGCTTTTAGGTGACATTAATGGCGATATGTTTGCAGGTCTAAGCAATGGGCAAGACCAAGGAAACAATGTTGGTAACGAATCAGTGTTACCAAGTGAGGTTGAGAGGCAGTATCCTCCGGTGCAAGACTTTGACTTTGAGTGTGGGTTTAGTCCATTACAGCTTGAGATGCAAGATGGTAATGAGTTCTTTGACTTGAATTTTGTGGATCTGGAGAAGTAAGAAGCTTTGGAGTTTGAGTTATTGATGTTCTTACGTCATGAATCTGTTGATTCTCTGTGAGTTTTAGTGATATAGAGAATCACAGTAAAAGAGTTTTTTTACTTATGTAACTGTAATTATCACTTTTACTTACATACTTAACAATAAAACTATGCATAATTCCGACTCGGTACTCTTTCTTGTGTAACATATATAGTTAATGGGTCTTAATGGGCTTTAATGGGCTTTGATGGGCCTTACTAGAAGCCTTTTTGAGCTTATTTAGTGTTGTTGTTGGATCATTAACTTTGTAATTTGTTGATAAAAGAAATATAATCTTGATCGTTTAAAAAACTTAATGATTGTAGTTCATTAAGTTTGATATTTTCTAATGTTAATTTAAATCTTTCTCTTTTTGTTTTGAACAGTTGGTTTCAGTGAAGATTTAAATATCATAAATATATCATAATTCATAAATGTTTCAATTTGAAGATAAACCAAGTTTTAATTATACTTCAAAGTTCAACCGATAATACAATATCCCTATAAGTTGTTTGTTGTCATGTTTAAGGTCTAGTTGTTATTAATTATTTATTGTATGAATAAATGAGTTGTGCAAATATCTATAGGACAAAGTTATTACGGTAATACTAAAAGTATCTCCAAGTCGCATTATAAATTCTAATTTTTTAGGGTTTTTTTTCTTTCTAATACAAACATCAAAATTTATTCAATAATTAAATTTATTAATTAAATGAAATTCTTTCATGAAGTTAAATCTCAGCATTGAACTTTTGTGGTAGAGACAGACACACGAATAAACCATTTAAGTCCAGTTTCCATCTATCTAAACCATTTCGGTTTAGTTCTAAACCAATATGAGAATCCTTAACTAACCTATAGAAGTCGTCTCCGAGCAACAAATGTCATAATTGGACACAAATTAATAAATGCCACTTTTATTAAAATATACTGAACTTAAACTTGCAGGTTATATCTCGATTCCTTCGAATACTAACTGTGAGTAATTGGATCTTGATTTTCAAATGAAAGAACGAAGGAAAAGAAGCAAGAAGACTACACGAGGAATTTTACGAGTTCAAGTATAATCAGAATGATTATACTCTACGTCTCGCCGGGATCAATGCTGGAATTCACTATATCGGGAATTACAAGTATTGAGACTCAAAATTGAGCTCAATTGAACAATTACAAGCTTCGAGATTACCGAATCAAGACAGAGTAACTAACACTTGAATTCAATCCGATGAGAGCTGGAATCTGCAAATTGAATCAATCTTTGATTCAATCTTGAAGCCCCGAACTCCGGATGCAATTCTTGAAGCAAACACACTCGATTTCAGGTGAATTCTCTCAAACTCTCCAACGAACACCAACGACTCTGTTTCGA
>KE153488.1:178196-195716 GCA_000411095.1 Aethionema arabicum
TCAAATTTATATATTTTTTAAAAAAGTGTAAATTTTTAAAATCAGTTATTTTTCAAATTTGATTTAACAAAAACCATGAACTTATATTTTAGATTAGTTCAAAATAGACCTAAAAGAATTGAGTTCATATTTCAAAATAATTATTCATATTGATATAAGGTTTTTTTTGTTGAATGCACATATAATAATAATAAAAAAGTATTGTCAAAATATAATTTTTTTATGTATTAGTGAAATCTAAATTTTCTTATAATTTGAAACAAAAAGAATTTGTTAAAGTCTCCTTGTCTTTTGAAATGGAGAGAGTTGTTTTTTTTTACATTTCAATTTTCAAAGTTTTAAATATAAAAACTATATAGATGTAAATATATTTAAGGATATGTTATTTTTTTTTTTTTGTTAGGATAAATTTTACACATGATAAAACACAAAAATATTTTGTGTTAAGAAAAAAAAACACAAAAATCTTTCACAAAATAAAATTATAAATAAAATAGAATTCCCTAAAATATTTAAAGTAAAAAATGGGCGAGCAAACACTAGTAGTTTATAATCAGAAACGTACCAATTCTGAAAACCCTAAAACTCAATCTTACGGAGTCGTAAGAAACCCTTTCCTTCCCTGCAATCTTTAACTTCCTAAAGCTTATCTCCGGAAATCCCAAAGCCATGGCGAATCCCGTACCGAATCTCGAATGTCGCATGTACGAGTCCAAGTACCCGGAGGTGGACATGGCGGTGATGATTCAGGTGAAGAATATTGCCGATATGGGAGCCTATGTCTCCCTCCTTGAGTACAACAACATCGAGGGAATGATCCTTTTCTCTGAACTCTCCCGTCGTCGGATTCGTAGTATCAGTAGTCTCATCAAGGTCGGTCGGATCGAGCCCGTCATGGTTCTCCGTGTTGATAAGGATAAAGGTTACATCGATCTCAGCAAGCGTAGGGTTAGCGAAGAGGATATACAAGCTTGCGAGGAGAGGTATAACAAGAGCAAGCTTGTTCACTCTATCATGCGCCATGTTGCTGAGACCGTCGGAGTCGATTTGGAGGTAGAGATAAAACTCAATTACTTTCTTCCCAGTTCCTGAATTTTGCAGCGAACAATCGTTCAGGAGTCCCAGTAATTGTAGTTAGGATATAAGTTAGGTGAAATTAAGATTAAGCATATGGTCTGCCCAAATCGTTGGGATTGTTTCTGCTGAGTTTCGTCTAGCCAATATGTTCAGGATAAGACTAAACCTCATTTTTCCGCCTCATTGTAAACTTAGTAGGATTAATGTGATAATGTTGGAGCTTATATGATGTATTTAGCCATGAGATCCTTTGCTATAGATAGATTTAGATCCTCTGGTTGCCATAGATGTTCCATCAAAATCTGTGTGATCTCTTTCTGCTGCTTTTACATATATGTGCTATTTCCACCAATATGGTGGTTCTTCTGGTAACTGAAATAATCTCCAAATTTAGTTATCCTTGTCCCCTTTTCTTTTTAAATTTCTAGTATCTAAGGAAATACCTTTTTTTGTTTGTAGGAATTATATGTAAACATCGGCTGGCCTTTGTATAAGAAGCATGGCCATGCTTTTGAGGTACGAGTTCCCAAGCTTTTCAATGGTTGATGAGATGTCGCCTTTTAAGTACTTCTTGTGATGGTGTGTACTTTGGACTTTGTTTTCAGGCTTTCAAGATCATTGTGACTGATCCTGATACGGTTTTGAATACTCTTACCCGAGAGGTTAAAGAAACAGGACCTGATGGTGTGGAGGTAGCAGTCTGTGTATTTATCAGCTTTACCTATCTTTGTCTTAATTTGGCCATTAAGACTCTAAAAATTATCTATTCTATAGGTGACCAAAGTTGTTCCGGCTGTGTCTGAAGAATTGAAAGATGCATTGGTGAAGAACATAAGGAGGAGAATGACACCACAACCACTGAAGATTCGTGCTGATATTGAACTGAAGTGTTTTCAGTTTGATGGGGTTCTCCACATCAAGGTTAAATCTTATCCTGTTTCTTATCTGTTTTTTTTTATGTAGAGGAGGCATGTTTCTCTTTTTTTATAGTTCACTTCTATTGGGTTGTTTGGAAAGTACTGCAGATGTATGGCTATAATAGTATAATGAATTTGCAGGAAGCCATGAGGAAGGCAGAAGCTGAAGGTAGTGAAGCTTGTCCGGTCAAAATGAAGCTTGTTGCTCCACCGCTATATGTCCTCACAACACAAACTCTTGTCAAGGTATGCTTATGGTGCTGGTTTGCCCCTAGTTTAATCGCAGAAAAAGGCTTAGGACACATGATATAACAAGGGATTTTGATGAAATGCCCCCTAACCTTTCATGCTTTTGCAAAAAAAAAAAACCGATCACTTTTCGATTTGGTTGTTTAACAATTACACACAAATCACTACCACATCCTAGCACATATCGATTCCACTCTATTGCGCAATCATCACATATAAATGTAGTTCCCTTTGAGTTTTGTTGGTGACATTACATCCTAAGGTTTCAGCAAATGCTTCTTTTGGTCACTCATTTTTGTCTGATTAAACAGGAAAAAGGAATAGTAACTCTTACTAAAGCTATTGAAGCATGCACTACTGCTATAGAAGAGAAAAAGGGAAAACTTGTGGTGAAGGAAGCTCCTCGAGCGGTAAGTCTTTAATCCCGACAAGTAGTTCAAACTTGCTTTATCACTTCCGGTAATGACTTTAATCTGCTACAACGTTTCTAGGTGAGTGAACGCGACGACAAGTTACTTGCGGAGCACATGCTTAAGCTTAGAATGGATAATGAAGAAGTTAGCGGAGATGAAGGAAGCGAAGAAGAAGAAGATACTGGAATGGGAGAAGTCGATGTTGATGGAGGTAGTGGTATAATTGAATGAACAAAAGCAAAAGCAATATTTACTACAGTTTTGTTTTAACTTTTGAGCAGAAGCATATCTCTTGCATTGGTTATTTGTGGTACAAACATCTCTGATAAAAGACAAGTGTTTCATCTTGAACTAACATTTGGTTTTAGATCAGCTGCGTGCAAGATTCAGATGAACTGTCATAAGTAATCTCGCTATTGGCTGCGGTTATGTCGCGGGAGTAACAGGTTAACTTATCGTTGTAGCTTAAACTCTGTCTTGTTCTTGCTTCTCCGGCTAAGACGTTGTGATCTGAAACCTCCATCCAACCGTCTGAGTCTTGTCTGTTGCAAATCTCGGTTAAAGCTTCTCCAATGGAGTAATTCTCGTTCAAGGCGTGAGACACATTAGTCACTAGCAGGTACGAATCTTTGTCTTTGGTTAACTGTTTAAGAGTTGAAGTGATAACTTTAAGTGGATATGTCCGATGGTGAACGATCCGGTTCATTAGTTTTCCAGATTCAGAAGTCACCTCCACGACGCGTTCGGTTTTCACTCTTTGCTCAGTCCTCTTGTATGTTCCATTTTTCTCGAACTTCACCAAGCTCCCAACTTTGAACATGCTCTTGACTGAAGTGGTGAGATTACCTTCACTTGATCTAACCCACCCGTTAAATTCGCTACGCACTTCTGCGTTAACCATGAATGACCCATCAAGCTGTTGAAACTCTTCCTGTCGAACAATTTCGCGACTTGGGAGATTATAAATCCCAGCCCCAGCTTCAGTTTTCAAAGAGTTGTGATCTAACCAGAGGTGTAGATTGGCGTCTACAAGCCAGTAAGAAATGCCATTGGTGACCTCGAATGCAAACTCATGAGATTTCCCATCTGAAAGCAACCCTAGAAATGGTGTCAAGTCTATGTCGTAGGAAGGTAGATTGAATGCACCAATGGCAACAACTGGTTCCCAGAACAAAGGATTGATACCACCTGTAAATATCACCGGAAATGGCACTTCTGATCCCACGTATCTCCCGTCTAATTTCACAATAACCTCCCGGTATGCACCATTTCCGCGTCCGGTTTCTAGATTGTTCGCTCTGATGTATGAATACGGCGGGTTTGAATACCAGAACTCGTCGTTGCCATGAAACGATACGTATAGTTCCAGTATAATCTGACGAGTGTTGGACGGAATTTTGATCGTTTTTGAGTAGGTTTTTGCTTGGTCCTCGATCATGTACCAGAATCCTCTGTTTCCTTCGTCGCACAACGGGATTATCAAATCGGAAGGTGTTTGGTCTCTTTTTTGGGATTCTGCAAACCCTAGACTGGTACTGATCTTCGTGTTTGGTGCAACGGGAATGGATTCGTAGAAGAAGAGAGTAACATTGATATGGTAAATACCGGTGTAAACTTCGTTAACTATGTTCTCCAGCATCATCGTGACATTGAGATCGGATTTCATGAAGAGCGAGGAATACCTAGAGACGTCTTTCCGAACATTCCAGAAAATTCCTGAAGCTGTTGGCTCCGCCGTACTGGTGCGGAGTAGTTCAACTCCGCCGAGCCATAATCCGGAAATACGATCATACTGATCACCACTCGAGGCGGCGCGTAGGTCAAGCACGACATAGGACCATGGCGGCGATGTGCATCCAGAAGGTGGAGTGTATGGAGTGGTAAAGGGAGGTCCATTGATGGTGTTGGCGAATGAATGACGGAGGAGGACATGCGAATACGACGGCGTCAGGTGATCGGACGGCAGAGGCGGCGTGAGATCCTCGTACTCCTGAGGCTCGTATGGTGACTGGTGAAAGGTTGAAGCCGACCTGAGAAATCGCTCCGGCGAAGAAGGAAGTGAAACGGTGGTAACTGTGAGAAAAGCAAGTACAAGGGATAACAAAACGGCATTGTTTTGGTTTATTTTCGCCATGGTCGTGACTTTCGGAGTTGCTGGATAATTAGCTAGCTTTACCTACTACGTGTTTATTTTCGCCATGGTTTATTTTCGTACATGGATGGAGAGGAAATGACCGTAAGTAAATAAACATCAGAGCATGTGTTTCTTCTGAGGACCAACTACGTGTAGTTTTATTGATTAAAAAATGGCAGGCAACGAGAAGAAAACATTGAGTGTGGAGAGCAGTGTGGGGTCCACTGCGATAACGGAATTCGAATGTCGATTCTACCGTCACCTGTGGTTAATTATATGCTGCGTACGTGTCAAATCATGAGTGGAAAACTGGTGACGGTCTCGTGACTGTGAGGTATTTTTAGCAATGTTCCTGGCATACTCTCCCTCTTGCTCTGATCACTACGAGCTTCCCTGCTTTCTGCTCATGGCGGGTTCATATATATATACAGACACCTTTACAAATTAAATAACGCGTATGTTCATTTACACAGATTCATTTTCCTTTCCCGACTTCTAAATATTCCATATTTACTCATTGTTTAATTTCTTACACAATGTTTTACTCTCACCAGCTTCTAGCTCGAAAAGCTCCCTTGGGACAGATATGGTGAGAAAACTTATATTAGTCGAATTAAGCAATGTGTTACTGTGTGGATTACTTCCTGTATTTTTTTTTAATCCAGTATGGAAACTTCATCGTCCGGATCATGCAGTTTTTACAGCTTCAATGGCTGCTCTAGTTTGCATTGTTTGATCTGGTTTTGGATTAGTGAACGCAAGAGTGTAGTCTCTAACCTCTGTTTTTTTCCTTCTTTGTTTATTATGTACATTCTTCAAGGATGGCCGCTACGTTACACGCGAAGATCAACCGAAAAAAACTGAGCAAGCTCAATATCATTCAAATCTGGTGAGAATAAACTTCCGTGCCCTCTTTATTCTATTTGATTTTTTGCTGGTCTTTCCATGGTATAGTTTGTTTCCATGAAAATGAACATTGATTTTCCTTTACTTTGGTTGGTTCTTTTTACTCACTCACAGCGAGGAGATTTTGAATCCGTCGGTTCCAATGGCTCTCAGACTCTCTGGGATTCTAATGGGTATGTTAACAATCTAGTTCACTGAAAAAAAATACAGTTCTTCTCCTACTTGCTCTGATGATTTTAGTGGGCTGTGTACTCGTTAGGTGGGGTTGTGATCGTTTATGAGAGGAAAGTGAAGCTCCTATTTGGTAAATTTGTTTATTCCGTCCTCATTAGCTCAATCTCCAATGGTTTTGAATTCGAAATTTCAATTTCCTCTCCCCCATTTTTAATACTGACGATTGGTCTTTTCTGGGTTTGTTTCAATAATCAGATGACGTAACTCGCCTTCTGGTAATTTCACTTTCTCGGATCCTCTTTTTTCACCGTCAATTTCATATGCCTCACCTCGTTTGCTGAGGTCTCGCGTGCGTTTAATTTCTCAGGTAGAAATCAATGGAGCTTGGCGCACAAAAGCTGTTCCTGATCCTACTTTACTTCCTAAAGGAAGAACCCATGCCAGGTATTACAATCCCTCTTCTTCTACAAGAGCAGTATCGTGAAAACAAGTATATATGATAGGCGTATTGGATTTCTGTTCGCAGAAAAGAAGCTATTACGCTGCCTGAGAATGAAGAAGCGGATTTGGGAGATGTTGAACAAACTCGTAATGCTCCTTTCTCTGCCAATTTTATGGATTTCCAACAGACTACTTATATATCCATGGTAAGCTTGTTGTTTCCATGTTTTCAAGATTAGATTGGGCATTGCTCTTTCTTTTACGTTTGAATCTAAATTAAAGTTGCCATATCAAGATCCAATTATCGCACAAATTGTAGATTAGATGGCTAAATTCCTAACAAGTTAGGAGAAAGAAATTTAGGGTTAGCCGTCATTCTTCATTTTCCATATAAGTATAACGTGGAGGAAATAAGTTGGGGCATAACGTGCATACTAGACTTGGTCTATAACTCAACCATGTGGTATATATGAGTACCCTCATTCTACTCTGCGTATGAATATTTCAAAGGACAAACTCCTTTGTGGAGCTTGAAGATATAACACAAACGAAAAATTATAGGAACATTGTGAATTTTTCGATTTCTATATAGAGCATAATAGATTGTTTTTCTCTCAATTGAAAGATTGTTTTTAATTTCCCGACTGTTAATGTGAATTGATCTTACGGTTCATCTTCTTGTATATGAGGATAAGATCAATCCACCTGAAACAGATTATTCCAATATTCTTGTAAACAGATTATTATCTATAATCAAGGAATAGCTAACAGCTCCTTTGTGTATGTACATTTATCAATGAAAACATAACCTTGATGATCTATATTGTATGTGCCTATCTAATTGAATTACTTATGTGTGGTTTTATCTCTGTACAGCGGTTAGACGATATGGGGGAACCCAATATTAACAATAACCCTGACCAGGAAGATCTTGGACAGCGTTTCCATCAAGGTTTCTTTCGTCAGACATAACTTTCTCGAATATATGTCATGTTGATAACTTAAGTAATTCCGCTTGTCAATTTCTTTAACGCTCTCAGCTGAGGTCGAAAACATCACACTCTTTGAGTACCATGGGTCATACCAGACCAATACGGAGACCTATGATCGTTTTGAAAGGTTAGCTTTTAATCTTTCAGTCTTATCTGCTGATTGCTTTCCTGAATTTAAGACGTTTCCTGATATTGCCGAAGATAGTAGTTTTCCACTATTCTTGTTTTTTCTTTGATCCACCTTTCTGCAAAAAGTTGGTTATAAGTTGTTCTGTTCTATTCTGCGTTTTTTAACTTCTTAAAATGGCATCTCAGATTTGACATTGAAGGCGATGATGACACTCAGATGCCCTTCAATTCAACAATAGGTGCTGAGAGACCTTCAACACTCATCCCGTCACCACCTCGTCATGATGGCAATCAGGAAGGTAAAGTGTCTCTTTTCTCTAAATTTACATGAGATTTTAAGTGTTAAGTCAAAGATGTAATGCCCACTATGCTCAAATTGTGCAAAGATCATGATGGAGAAACTTGGCTTCATTAACAGGGCTGGAAAAATTTCCTGACCTCTATACATCAGGTGGAGATAACACCATATACCCGCCACGCCAGGAATATGGCAACGACGTATTTCCTGAGCGAATGGAGGAACAAAACATACCAAACAGAGAGGTATTTGCTCTGAGTCTCATAGCAGACACAGAAAATGTCTGCTTTCATCTCGTAATTGATCTTGCTACTTCATACAGGAACACGATAAACCGCTACCAGCTAGAAAAAGAGCAAGAAAAACAGCTGCTTCAATGATGGATTACGAACAAACGATAATTGCTGGTCCTGTTTACCAGTCATGGCTCCAAGATGCGTCTGATGTTGTCTGTGGAGGAATTAAAAAACGAAAGGTACAAATAATTAACGCCTTGTTTTATGCACTGACTGTTTTTTTTGTTAAAAACCTATGCACTGACTGTTTCTCATCTGAAATTTTTTTGTAGGCTCGAGGAACTATAACACCTATAATGAAAGTTTCTAAACTTATGGATCTGCCACCTATACTACTCTTTGATCATCTGCGTACCAAAGAACATATGGGAATTCCTTACCCGCCTCAGCTTTACGAGTTTTGGTCAAAAAGCACTCATCCTCTTCAAATCTCAACATCTGGTCTCGCTATACATCATATATATCATCTTTGTTCTACTGTTCTACTTGTTGAAACGGATCTGACCTTTGGTAATGTCGATGCAGAAACTAGACACCCAGATTTGTGCACTGAACCACCACAAGGTTTTCATCAGGAGAGAATGCAAAACCATCAAACAGACAATGTAAGGCGCGAAAACATTTAATCCTTGAAAAGTCTAGGTAGGGTCTGTTCGTTTGCTTGTCTCGGAGATAGCGACGGAGGGCAATGAAAATTTGTGTTCTTTTTGGCCTTGCTGGTTCACAGATGTGTTGTTGAGACCGAGACATGTCGCCAAAACTCCGTTGGACATGTTTCTTTAGCTGGTTCAACTATAAGTCTTGGTCTGAAAGTTTTAGCAATTTGAATTTTAAATTGGTCTGCTTAAACTTGTTGCTAAAACACGTTGAACCAGACCCTACCTATATAAGGGGAAAGAACACTTTCATATTCTCTCTTACTGTGTGCAGGATCGTGGCAGTGAAATTAACTCCCAGAGTTTTGGTCCTCCTGCAGAAAGACTCCGGGAAAATGTCACCGTGGAAGATGTTTTCATAGAAGACTTAATGGCTGGAACTCGACCAAGCCCTCTAAACAATAACCGTCAGGCAGCTGATATTAGCATGACGGCCACGCCATTCTTTTCTGGTTAAAACCTTCTCTTTTTTGTTTTTAGTCTTCAAATAAAATAGCATATATTAGAGCTAATCTCTCTAAGTTTTTGTTTTCCATGGAAAATTCAGGAGACGACGTAAGGTCCATGCCTAGCACACCATCTCCACGTGGTGCAGCTTCAAATAACATAGAGATCAATTCTAAAAGGTTAAGTACAAAATCTAAGTATAGGTTGATATTTAGTTCTTTTTTTTGCTAACCAAAACAATCTCAGGTCCAATAAGAAACGGCCATATTCCTCATCAGGAAGAGGACTCGAACCAGTAGATGAAGACAGACCATGGCAGCACCGTGATTACGAGTTTGAGCTATCCACACTACCTGAAAAGGGATTCACAGCTGATCAAGGTAAAGTTTCTCATTGCTTCTGCATCCTACGAACTTCAAAACCGTAACTTGAAATTTTCTCAAACTCTTGGACAGAAATACTCATTGAAACTGGACCTACACAGACTCAAAATCAAGCTTTCATTCAATCAGAAGAGAAGATAACAGATAGTATCAAAAGGTAAGAGAGATTCTTGCAACATTTTTGTTAAACAAAATCATTATCTTACTACACAAAATTCTATAAAACCAAACACAGACAGCTGAAGACACACTTTGAAACACCTGGATCTGCTCAAATGGAGTCTCTTAACAAGTTAGCTGTTGGAATGAACAGAACTGCTGCTGCTAAACTTTTTTACCAATTCTGTGGTACTAAGTTTTTTTCTAACGTTTTAACTTTGGATCATATGAGCAGACAAGTATCCAAGAAAATGATAAAGATTTTTGTTGTTTTGCAGTGTTAGCTACTCGTGGAATTGTAAGGGTGGATCAAGCATATGCTTATGGTGACATTATGATTGCACGAGGCCCTAAAATGTAAGGTATTATTATATCAAGAAAGTGCTTCATTTATAAATATTTTTAATTA
Source organism: Aethionema arabicum (assembly GCA_000411095.1). Classification (NCBI taxonomy): domain Eukaryota; kingdom Viridiplantae; phylum Streptophyta; class Magnoliopsida; order Brassicales; family Brassicaceae; genus Aethionema; species Aethionema arabicum. The sequence continues at coordinate 188,277 of KE153488.1, forward strand.
CATCTCAGGACTAAGTAGTGTTCCATGAGTTGTTTACTATAATTCGTATATGAGCAGACAGGGTTTAGACTTTAATTTTAAACGACATCGTTTCTAAACTTTTACTGATTCATTGTGTTCCAAAGTCTGATTCAGTAGTTACTACGACTACTAAATTGGTATATATAGAGAACAGATATTACAAAAGATGAAAATAATTATGGCTTTCAAGCAGGGTTGGCAGTGCACTAACCAAAAAAATTAATATTCGTTCTTTTTTTAAACGAATTTGTGATTTTATGATATGTTTTGTTTATAGACATAAGATATATCTATATTTCTTTTAACTATGTATGTGTATGTATATTTTGGAATATAGTTTGGTAATGTATGTTCAAATAAATTTATAGAAAATGTAAAAGTGATCTAAACAAATTTTTGTGATCATACGACCATATTGAACAAAAAACAAATATAAAATATATGAATCAAACCAAGTTATATGTCTATATATACACATGATAATGGTTTAATCGTCTAAATTATACCTAAAAATAGCCATAACCATTCTCCACGTTAAAAGAGTAAACTTGTATGTAGGTTATATATAACTTGTTACATTATCAATTTGTTTATAAAACGACTCTTTTACAAAAAAAAAAAAAAACTAAAAAAGTCAAATCAAGTGTTAAACACCTACAAAAGAAAACTAGTCGTTGTCATTAATTTTTATTTAAATTGACTTTAAATCTAATTAATATTGTTAAATAAAATAATTGGTATCACTAGTATATTATTAACACCATTGACAAAGAAAATGGCAGTCACGTAATAAGCCGCACAACTCCAATTTCATACAATACATGTCTTATTATCCTTCATTACTTGCACTCACGTCTTACAAATTCTCACAAATTTTAAGTTTCAACAAAAAAATAATATAAATTTTTATACTTTACATATTTCTCTATATATAAACACACTTCGTTCCCTTCAATTACACATTGTCAAAAAATCCAAGAAACAAAAAAAAAACAAAATGGACCCAAAAACCATTTCCTTCTCCGTTCTCCTCATCCTCCTCACGGCGGCGACTTCCACCGACGGTTACACTCCTCCCACTCCGACCACCGCATACCCCACCGTCAAAACCGTAGAAGCGGCCGTAGAAGGAATGGTTTACTGTCAATCTTGTGACAAATTCGGTTCCTGGTCATTAGCTGGAGCAGAAGCCATAGCTGGAGCTAAAATCAGTATCATCTGCAAGAACCATAAGCAACAAGTGAGTTTCTACAAAGTCTATAAAACAGATTCCAACGGTCATTTCTACGCAGAACTTAAAGGATTCAAGTTAAGTACTCATTTCTTGGATCATCCTTTACATTCTTGCCGTGCAAAACTTGTTTCATCTCCTCGTGAAGATTGCAATCTCTTATCGAATATTAACAATGCACTTGACGGTGCTCCGCTTCGGTATGAGGATAAGAGAGTTAAGTGGACGAACTACGAAGCTGTGATCTATGCAGCTGGTCCATTGGCTTTTCGTCCTGATCATTGCCCTGCAACTGCACCACCAACATATCGTTAATTTTGATCTTCTTTTGTGAAGATTATCATGATATATATACTAATTTTATAAGGCAAAGATATTGGTTTGCTTCTTTTGTTTTGATATCAATTCTGTTTGTAAGAAGAGTTAAGCTGAGTTATGTAATGAGACTCGATCTTTGTGACTTGGTAAAAACTGTTTAGGAACTCTTAAATCTCTTAACTTGGAGATACATATAAGTCTGCAAGGTAAAACAAGAACAGATATTGTTACAATAAGCACAAAAGTTTGTTTCTTGATCAATTTCATAGCATGAATTCATCAACCATGGCTGCTGTCTGGTTCTAAGCATAATTAGGAGAAGATAGAGAGTGGAAGGATGTTACTTGTTTCTTAGAAGTCCATAGGCATTGTAAACAACTTGTTGATTTCATCCAAAGCTACTTTTGTGCACATTGTTGGCTCGAATAGATCACGCTCGTCTGATTTATTAGGCGATGATTTAGCCGGCTGGCTCTCTTTATGTTCTTGCTCAGCCTCTTCATCAGTGTCATCTTCAAGTATTGAGAAAGCTGTAGCAGGAACTGGTTTTGTTTCTACTGCTTTTCCTCTGTTTTTGGAACGGTTGGGTCTTACAAAATCTATTGGCTCACCAAACATGTTGTTTATGTCTTCCATAGCTTCCTTCAAGTTGATTGTTGGGTCTACAAGGCCATGGTGGCATACGTTTTCTACCATTGGCTCATCGGAAATCGTTGAACCGACAAATCTTCGGACAACTGTGTCTTCTCTGAATCTAGTCAGGGGACGATTGTGCCGGTCTGTTTCTCCAGAGTTATTGGATGAGTGGTCTTGTGGCTGGAGAAAAACAAAAGCTTTTCCAGATTCATCATTTTCATCTGTAGTTTCATCAGAGTTTTCGTCATCGACGAATATTTCGAAGGAGTCTTGATTAGGCTGGGATGTCGTCTGAGTTGTGCCATTTTTGTAGCTCTGATTTTCTTTGTCTTCTCTTCTCTGTGATTTTCTCTTAACTGGAGCAGTTTCTATAGGCTCTTTGAACATGTTGTTGATTGCATTCATGGCTTCCTTCATGTTTATGGTAGGATCCACCAAACCGTGATGGCAAGCGTTTTCTACTTCAGACTTTCCTACAATGGCTGCATCTAGAAACTTCACCATTGTTGTATCAGCATTTCTGGTCGATTTGTGCTCATGTTGTTGACTTTTAACCTTCTGGTGAAGCATCTCATGAGAATGTGAAACAATAGAAAGTTTAGATTCCTCGTATTGCCTTCCACCTCGCAGATTCTCTTTGTTCAGGTTGGTCTCACTATCTTTATGAGGGATGCTGTTCTCAGACATAGGTCTTTGTGTTGATTTTAGTTCCTGACGCTGGAAGAAGACACATAAATTCATATATCTGCAGAATTTGTAAAGATGAAACAAGCGAAACAAGAAACTATGGCAACAGAATACCTGCGTCTTCTTCTTCTTGTGCCTCTCCATGCGACTAAGGAATTGTAAGTATGATTTCTGTAACTCATCCATTGGTTCTGCAAGACTGGCACAAAAGGGCTACATAGTCAGTGTATTTAAATCACTTCTTCAACAGATTACATGTGCAAGTTCAAAATTGTTACTACATCCCTCATATCCACATACTATATTTCTAATTGAGTGTAGTAACAACTCAAACAAAAAGAAGAAATCAGTAAAGGCTAGTCATGATCTTAAGCATCAATCAAGATATAGCAAGCGAGAAAACAAAGACCATTTTGAAGAGTTTCCAGGGATACCTACTTTTGCACCCCAAGACGGTACATTTTCTCAGCCTCCTCGAATCTCTTCATCTTCTCATAATAGAGAGCATATGCCTGGTAGAACAGAGATCTCTTTGTCCCTATACTTTTTGTTTCCATGGCTCTTAAGAGAGCTTTAGGATCGTCTACAAAGTCCATCTAGCAAAAAACAAAGTCCAGCATCATCCACTAAGTCCCACAAGTTCACTATCCAACATCTGATTCAGCAAATCATTTTTGCAAAAGAAATGTTCATCTGAAATGCAATCCCAAATCACTCAAATCCAAATTATAACCGTGCATAGATCTTTTTTCATCCATTCCAACCTTCCAATTTTACAAGAACGATTAGTAATGATCTCTAAAATTTTCAGAAACAGTACAAAGAATTCAAAGCTTCAACACAAAGACTAAGAAAGTTCACAAATCAAATCCAACCACTAACAAATCTAAGTGTCAAATTAAGGAGAAATGTAAGATAAATGGGGTTTCATTACCAGCTGCAACCAAACACGAATATACCGAGAATCGTTCTTGTATCTCTTATCAGATTCAAATGACTGCGCACATTTCTGCAAAAACCTTGGCAGCTTTTCGTTCAATATCTGAGGCGGTAAGCTCTCCTTCATCTTCTTAACACCTCTATTTCAAATTGACAAAGATATACACCTCAATACAAACATGTATTTAGATGTCTGCGCACTTAATTTATCGGCGATTCAAACTCGCCTAAAAAATGTATCGGGAGAGGCAGACGATTACCGGATCCAGGGAAGAAGATGGTCTTGGCCAGAGTAGGACTTGATGTCGACGATTAGCGAAGCTAGCAAACTCTCGCAACCATTTTCTTCCTTCGCCATTTTTTTTTTCCTGTGTTTCGAATTGAAGAGAGTGCTTAACGAAGCGAAGAGGCGCCTACTTATATTTGAAATGATTCCTGCTTCGAACCTCAACGACGTCGTTTTTGGCAGACCTTCTGGTAAAGCAAGAGGCTTTAGTCTGTAACCCGCAGAAATGTAAAATATTGTGGAGGAGCCGTCAAATCCGTTCGTCGATTCGTCGAAAGCTACCATCTTCTACACTCATTTCTTCTCATGGCGAATCCGGTCGAGAAACCGGACCAGAATTCTTCTTTCCCCAAAGTTGAATCAGAAGATGAAGTTGAAGAATTAGAGGACATTAACGGCGATGAAGAAGAAGAGGAGGAGTATGAGGGAGAAGGCGATGACAACGATATCAATGGTAATAGGATCAGGGCAGAGTCTTTGTTCACTCGTATGCGAAGTGCACCGGTCCCGGTGCGTGTTCACGATGTGATCATCAAGGGAAACGAGAAGACCAAGGACTATGTGATCGAGGCGGAGGTGGATGTTGTGAGGCAGGCGACCACGTTGCAGGAGCTTCTCAAAGCCGCTAAGGTTGCTAACTTCAATCTCCAAGCGCTTGATATCTTCGATTCCGTGAATATTACACTCGATTCCGGCCCGCCTGAGCTTCCTGGTGCCACCAATGTGGTGATCGATGTTGTTGAGAGCAAAAGCCCTCTTACCGGCCAATTGGGAACCTTCACCAAAGCAGAGGTATTGCTTTAATGGCGACAGTGTCATTTTACTATTTCAATGGATTAGGATATTGATTTTTGCCTGGAAGAACTAGGTACATCCACAGACTGATGAATATGGTTAAATTTGTTCCGATTCCGCAAAAATGCTCCAAATGGACCTAATCCATGTGAATTGAATCTGTTAATCTGTGTTTCAGCGGATTCAAGTTATAGTATTCCTGTTGCTATTTAGAAGTTTCAATGTTGGTCATAAGTCTGATGCTTTTGTAGGCTAGATCATCAAGCCTTGAAGCTTCTTTGAAGTACAAGAACATTTTTGGCTATGGAGATATTTGGGATGGATCTCTAGCTTATGGCTGTGATAACTCTACCGAGGTTGGCTTGGGAATGTATTTACCAAGGTTCAGTGGACGTGCTACTCCATTTACGTCTCGTGTTTACCTTTCTACTCAAGATTGGCTAAAGTTTTCTTCGTACAAACAACGAGCTCTTGGTCTTTCTCTTGGTCTTTCCTCAAGCGACTATCATGACCTTGTGTACACTATAGCATGGCGTAACCTGATAGACCCATCACAAATGGCGTCAAGATCAATTAGGAGACAGCTTGGACATAATTTGCTTTCGGTTTTGAAATACACATTCAAAGTTGACCAGAGAAACTCATCCGTGAGGCCAACTCGAGGATATGCTTTCACTGCTTCTTCTCAAATAGGTGGTCTTGCGCCTGATACTAGAACATTAAGGTTCTTGCGCCAGGTTCGTCATTCTTCTTTCACGTTGCTTGCATTTGCATCAACTTATTTTACAGTTTGAGAAGTTAAAACACGTATATCTTAAACACTAAACATTATGGCACCTAGTTCCTCGTTTAGGCTTGTACCGCTCATCAATATGTTTCCAAGTACCTCTTGAACTTCTGCTTATTGGAAAGGGATTATGGCCGAAAAATCTCTATCATCTCAGATCTCAAACACCCGACCCCTACACCCTTCAACTTTGTCCACAAAAATCATAAATCAATCAATTTTCTTTGTTTTTTTAGTTTCACCAAAACTACCTATCTCGTTTAATTTTGGGTTGATGGCTCCGTTTTCTTATACTAACAGAGGATTTTATTAGCCAAAAAATAGAATAGAAGAATTTTTATCAATTGAAAGCTATGTGGCTTTTTCAACTAAACGGCGAAAGTGTAGAGTTTTTTTGGCTAAAAAATAAAATGGAGGGTGTTGTTTTTGTTATTCTAAATTCCAAGATTGATCCTTAGCTCTTTGATAGTATCTCTGATTCTCTAACCATATTATTACCCCTTGTCATATCACCTCAGGAAATCGATCTTCGATATGCTGTTCCCCTTGGGTTTTACCGTGCTGCTCTAAACTTTGGTCTATCTGGTGGAATCACCTTTCCATGGGGAAATGGATTCAAAACCAAAGCTTCTTATGTGTCAGAGAAATTCTTCTTAGGTGGCAACATATCACCTGTATGTTCTCTAGGTGGACCATCCGCCTTATGGGGATTCAAAACCAGAGGACTCGGTCCTAACGAACCGAGACGACAAGTAGAAGATGAAAGTGATGAAACATATGAACGAGATTTTGTAGGAGGAGACATTGCAGTCACAGCATTTGCAGATCTTTCGTTTGATTTTCCATTGAAATGGTTTAAAGACAGAGGAATACACGGACATATGTTTGCTTGTGCAGGGAATATGGCGGAATTATCAGGAAATAAGTATAGGAACTTCACTGTTCCTAAGTTCTTGGAGACATTTAGAAGCTCAGTTGGAGCAGGAATCGTTGTTCCGACAAGTTTATTCCGTATGGAGGTTTGTTTTCTCTTGTTTCTTTTCTCGAGAATTGGACAAGATTGTAATTTAATGAAATCTTTTAATTTTGTTATGTGATGTTTTGTTTTTCCCCAGCTTAATTACTGCCATATACTGAAGAAACAAGAACATGATCGAGCTAAATCAGGTTTTTTCATGACATTTTCTTCCTCGTAATAGACATCACCTTTTGATGATTTGTTCCCAGAAACTTAAGTGTTTATTTCGTTGATTAGAATTTTAGAGAGTATAACTGTGTGATGAAATGGAACAAAAAGAGGGTTTTGGAATTTTCTTGACAATTATTGTTCTTGCAAAGTTGCAATCGTGACAAGAGTTTGTTTTTGATCTTGGAATAAAAAAAGGTTTTGACTTGAAATATCTTGAACCATGATTGGTTTTAAAAATGTAGTTTGTATACAAAAGAGATAATAACAAATAAAACCTTATATTTTGGGTGTTTAGTAAAAAAACGTACTTCGAAGAAAAAATGGTAAAAAAAGTAGAGTAGAGGAAATTCTGCTGTATAGTCCATATTTATGACTTAATTCCTATTCTAACCCATCATATTTTTTTATTACCATTCCAAATTTATATTTTATGAACTACCCGAAATGCCCTTCTACTTAATTAAAAGAAATAATTAATTAAAATAATGAAATAAAGAAAAATAATAAGTTCCCAAAATACCCTCCTCCTCCTCCTCCTCCTCCTCCTCCTC